>PVIH01012108.1:0-35159 GCA_004025045.1 Sigmodon hispidus
GTGGAGAGGGGAGGGGGGAGAGGGTAGGGAAATAGAGCTCTGCTTTCAAGTCAAAGGAAAAAAGGAAGACAACAGATTCCTTTACTTTTCCTGCATCAAACCCTGCATTGTGAGATGGGTCAAACACAACCCAATGTTTTGAAAAGCCCTTGGGGTCCAGCAACTAATAGAAATTGTTTTCTAAAACTAGCTCCTAATATGGAAGGAATTTGTAATCTGTTTTCATAAGCCAGCACAATGGTTCTCAACCTGGAGGGCTGGTGTGTTCTCCTTCCCTCTCGAGGGCAAACTCAATCAGCAATGTCTGCAGACCAGACAGACACCTCACGTGGTCCCAGCTAGGGGGTCAAGGTCCTGCCTTCTGGTGAGTAGAGACCAGGGATATGGCTAAACATCCTGAATGTACAGGAGGACACCCACAACAAAGCACCCAATGCAAAATGTCAATAATGCCAGCATTGAAAACTCCCTGCTTCCAGGCACACACTGTACCTGAACAGGGCGGCTAAGCAGGGCCACAGAGGTTTCACGTTATTTCTCTATTTTGAACCACATGCTCACAGTCAAAATTCTGAGTTAAATGTGCACTGCTGTGGCTCCGCAGAAATACCCCATTTTAAAGAGATCTCCTATGAAAGCTGGAAGTCCCCATTCTCTCACACAGCACTTTAACTTGGAGGACCCAATGTTACAGGGATGCTAAAAACAACCACATCCTTAAAGGAGACTCCCTTAGCCCAGGCCCTTTGTCTCTTAAAACAATGAACTGAGATGTTTATGCACGAAGGCCAGCAAGCCCAGAGTTAGAGATTAACCCAGCTTCAGAAAGCTGCTGCTTCCACCTGTCATCTCCCAGCAGGAGAAGAAAAGCAGCAAGGACCCAGGCGAGGCCTCCTCTGACCACCCTCCCCCCCCCCCACGCCTCTGCACCTAAGGCCTGTGTGACTATGTGACAGTTTTCTTCCCAAGCAGCAGCCCTATCTCCCACGCCCCTGCTGCGTATGGCAGGCACACACTGGCTAATGCTCACACATCAGATGCTGTGAGACCCCCAGACAGAAAACACCATTTATAAACTGTAAGGCTCACCTTCAGGGGAATGCTGGATAGTCATTTTTATTGGGTCTCTTCCACCACAAATGTGTAATGCTATTTCCTATTTCCAAACATTAATTGCTGTTTTCCTCTTAAAACAAGGTTTCAATGACACCAATACATAGCACATAAAACCACATTTCCCTGAGGGAAATAAATTACATTACTATGTTGATACACACTGCAGTGCAAGGTTGTGAACAGGCCAGACCTGTAAACGGCATGCAGCATGCTGGTTCTCCTAAAATAAATGTTAAAAACACTTCTCACCCAAGTTTGGGGCTTCTTTTCACTCTTCCCAACTTACATGTTAGCCCAGGAAGTAAGCTCAACCAGAAGGTGATTCTCCCAAGAAACACACACTCTAATGAATCTGACCACAGGGCAAATTTAATCTGTTAAATGGCCACTAATTTTAATTCACAGTAATGTACATACTGCAGAAGTCTCTTGATTCCAGAGGCAAAGGGGCAAACGCCAGTTTCTAGAATCCTTGTCTGTTCTGGAGCAAGAATAAGCAGGACACTACCCATCAGTGAGCTCCACTCTGACAGGTCAGAAACAATACGGAAATGCAGCACATGCTACCTGCCTGAAAACAGCACCAACTGCCATGCACCCTGAGGGCCTGGAAGAGCAGAGGGAACAGTTAACTTGACTGCTTGGGATGCCAATCCTGACCTGAAAGCCTTCTGCTTCAGTGTCTCCTGAGGTTGTACAGAGCAGGCAAGTTTAGCCACACCTGTCAATCAGGGAACTAGGCCCTCCTACCTGAGGTCTCAGAGTCTGGGACTGGGAAGAGGCGAACAGACCAGCTCTCAAGGACATCCTATATCCTGACCCAGTACAAGTTGTGAAGGGAAGCAGGACAACCCAAGAATTCTTTTCCTGCAATGATCTTGAGGCAAGCTTTTTAATGATTTTTAGTTGGTAAAATATTTAAAGGGGTGCATAGTAAAAAACAAACTAACACACCCCTAACCCTGTGTACATGGTCATTAGCATTACCAGAAAATTCCTACCTTGTAGATCCATGCTCCTTGTGAGCTACAGTGGGCTCCAGAAAGGATCTGACGTTATGGCCTAAGACCCTTTGGGGGCCTCATGGGAAAAAGAACTGGTGAAAAACTTGGTCCTTTCAGGAAGATGAGACAATTTCAGACTTAGAAAAAAAGAAAAATGGGGTGAAAATTAGGGATTTTATCCTGGTTGTGGGAAACAAACAAAAACCCACATACACACGCATACCATGGGAGATCATCTAGAGAAAACACAGCACAGAGCAGAAGGGGAGGAAAGCACCAGCCACGCCAAGGCCTGTGACTCCTGCTGCGAAAACAGAAGCAGATGCCTACAAGTAGATGTCACCTTTGCCTCATTGGTGCCTTCTCTATGGAAGCCCTCCTGGGCAGCTTAGACCTTACCTGGAAAGTAATTAGTAAATATGATTCCTTTGTACAAGAAATCTGTGAGTCTAAAACCAATCTTTTCACAACCATAATTTTTAATGATGAGTTAGAATCCCTTAAATACAGAACCCTGTCATACTCCCCAGCATTTAGTTATATAAACATACACACTATAACATAAATTTACACTCACACTTTTATGGTTACAGACCCCCCAAAGAGCAGGAGCAAGAGATAGAATTATGCTGAAACCCCATATACAATAAATAAGTAATTAAATTAGCAAAAGGTACCTTTATGAACAGGCAATGCTGGAACACTTTTCCTCGAAAGAGTATGCTTTCTATTATAAAATGTCCTCCACCGAAGCCGGGGTTCACATGTGAGGAAACTGGGAACATCCACCTGGTTTTTGTTTACACTTTCACAAACCCTGGAGAAAAATCAAGTTTTCCTTGATTTCCTCCCATGACTGAGTGATGAAAGGCTTTCCAAATCAACTTTCTATCAACATATGTGATTTGTAATTGGCTTCTAATTTGCTTCGTTTTGCACCCAGCTTATTTGGACATCAAGGAAACGTTTACTATCCTCTTCGGAACCACAAGTAACTGCAGCTCAGTGCCAATGAGAGGCCTGGGAAGAAGTCTAGCTAACTCTAGCCAGTCAGTGGTGGTGCACACCTTTAATCCCAGCACTTTGGAGGTAGAAGCAGGAGGATCTCTGAGTTCAAGGCCAGCCTCATCTCCAGAGTTTCAGGACAGCCAAGGTTATACAGAGAAACTCTGTCCTGAAAAACATAAATAAATAAATTGCCTAAGTCTAAAGCCCAGTCAGGCCTAATTTTAAGCAAAGGAAATTAGCAATGAATGCTGTTGAGCAAGGTGAAGTCTGTTCTCTTTGTTGAAGCCCTAACAACCCAGAAAACATTTCCAACCCCTCCCACTGCTGCCTTTCATGTGGTCTCTGGGGTTGCAGCCAGCCTCCTGGCTTCCCATTACTGAGCCCATGGTCTACACCATAGAATGGCTTCTTCTGTGACTGGAGAGAAGGAAGGGTCCTGCACAGGCTTTATTGGCAGTGGCTGGAGACAGAAGGAACTGAGTCCTGCCCCTTGAGGTGACACAGAAACTCCACATGAGCATGGTCAGTTGACTGAGTCAATGTTTTGTTGCTGTAACAAATATCTGCAGTAAGGAACCAAGAAGAAGGGCTCCCTTGGGCTTACAATTACAGAGATTTTGATGCATTGTTGTTAGGCTCATTGCTTTCGGCAAAGCAGCAGGTGCTGGGGGGTAGCATGTGATAGACCAAGTAGCCCACCTCTCTCCCATGGCTAACATGAGATTGCTGCAAGGGGGCTGAGGCCTGGCATTCCACCCATGTCACTCCAGGGTCCTAAGACTGCTCACTAGGCTCTACCTCATGAAGGCTCCACCTTTTCTTAGTAGCACTATGGGCTGGGACCAAGCTTTTGACATGGAAGCCTTGTTGAAATATTTCAGACACATAATACAGACATTGCAAAGAACTGGCCCCCGGCCACCGCAGCCAAGCAATGAAGCCTAATGCTTAACCCACAGGGACACATGCTTAAGTTAGCTGGGAGAATGGACAGCAGTCAGTTGATGAAACCCACCAAGCATCCAGCAGGTATGTGCCCTTGGGTCAATAGGACTTTGAAGGAAGTTTCTTGACTTTACAAGTTCTCTTTGTCAGCCTTTAATCTTTAATTAAGCTCTTATAACCATTCTAAACATTGCAACTCCCTTGCAATGTCACCATAAATCCCCCAGTTTATGCATCAACCAAGTTAAATGGTAAAGATAAACAAACAGCCAAGCTTTGAGTGGCCAGCCTGGGAGCGGCGATATGCCGTCTAACCATGCTTGGGTTCGCCACTGTGGATTTTGAAGTCCACTGCAAGGCCTGGTTTCCTTGGTGGCAACCCACAACAGCAAGGTTTGTTCAAACAAAGCTGGGTTTAGACAGCAGTGAACACCTTATAGAAAATGTAACCCTTGTTCTGTCACTGAAGTAATCAAACACATCAGGGAGGCTGAGGAAACAGCTCACTTAGTAAAGTTCTTACCACGCAAACATGAGTTCAGATCCCCAGAACCCACATGAAATGCTAGACATGGTAGAATGAACAATCCCAGCACCGAGGAGGCAGAGGCAGCGGATCCCTTGAGCTTGTCAAATCTCAATTTGATTTTTATTGAGGCCCTGTCTCAATAAAACAAGACAGAGAGCAATTGAAAAAGACACACACACACACACACACACACACACACACACACACACACACACTTGGACCTTCTGATCACCCTACAGCGTTTGGTGCACACACATTATTACAGCCTCAGCCTGATGCTACAAGCAGCCGTTCCTCTGCAGATGAACTGACCAGGCGCCAACAAGGGTATTTATGGAGAAAAGGGACCTCCACTATTTTTTATCACATCACCAGACTCCTCCAGCGACACTAAGCTATGAGGCCATCACCCCTATGCGCTCCACTCCCAGGGAGCTATGAGACCACTCCCACAGAACCCTCTGTAAAAGGACTCAGGCACACGGAATTATGTCAGTCCTAACTCCCAAGCTCCCTCAAAATCACATCTAACCTGAAGGAGTCAGTTTGAGTTTTATTATGTCTCATTTGTTTAATCTGCAAAAAGCCACATGGCACCACTTACAGATTATAAACATCCTAGCACACTGAATTGACCAGCTATCAAAGTTTCCTTTATAGCAACCGTTCACCTAAAAATGCGCACTGAGCACCCAGCAGACAACAGAGGCAAAGGCAATGAGGGGAGGAAGCAAGACCAGTAAGTAGCACCGCGTCCAGGGGCTTCTGCCTGGTCATTTGACATCATATATTAAAATGAAGGGCTTGGACAAGAAACCCCACCAAGCCCTTCCCAGGTCTCCTATCCACCTTTCAGCACTGGTGCCAAGAAAGAACAACAGCATTCTAGAATGTTCTGCTTCCCTGAACACATGCTATTTTAACTCCACATTCATATAGCTCAGGCTGCAGCCATGTCCTGCCAACAGGACATGCCAACCAGAAACTACCTATCTTGGGGTTTATCAGACAAAGCAGCACCCTGGCCTGGAAGACCGAGCAGTGTATACATACATACATCTCAGGCCTCTTGGCACAAGTTTCAATGGAGGAAATCTAATTCCTTCAGGTCACAACTAAAGAGAAACAGGAACAGGACAACCAGGCCCTCCTCACGTGCTGCCTGGGTCTGTTTATTTCTCCATCAGCTCCCATCATATCTGACACTGCACGCCAACTTCCTGAACACAGTCAGAGAGAAGAGCCCCTGAAGTACAGCCAGCTTCTGATTAGCCATGGTCTTGAAGAGAGAGAAGTGTATGGACAAAACAAGAGCTCAGAATTCTCAAGACAAGGACCACTCTGCTCTAACCCTAACCCTAACCCTCTCCCTAGTAGCCCCTTTATTTCAGGAAAACATCTAGCCACTGTCTCTCCTGGGAGTTCCCAAAGACCCTGTGCCCACCACACAGGAAGGTGTCTACATCCTCCACTGTCAACTTGCAGAGCTCTGGGTCAATAGATACTCCCCAGACTAACTCCAACTGAATGCATTTCATAGTGAGTAGTTTATGATTTCTATGAGTACAATTCTCATTTTTTCTTTTCAGAGCTTTCTCCAAAGATTAAACAGAAGTGGCCATAGTTGAGGACACACTAAAAAGCCAATCAGATCCAGGACAGCAGGAATGTAGCTGTAGTGAGGTGCATAGTGAGGGTTGCTATCCATTCTGACCAGACAGACCACAGGAAGTGCCGATCACTTTGCTTAGGATGGTGTCGCATATACAGACAGCATTCCTGTCACCCATAGTTGATCTCCTTACACCCCATCTCTGCCTTTTGATCACTCTGAACCTCTTCAGAAGAGAGCTAGCTGCCTCGGGGAATGGTGCCAGCTGGTGGCTGGTACAGAGAACTGTCTGCGGTCCTTTCGGTCACCACTCTTCCCCTTTTGAAGGAATTCATAATGCTCTCCCAGCTTCTTTGTTTCTCCTAGAAGCAGCACATAAGAGCATGTACTATGAACAAACTGGCCCTCACCAGGCAGAAAGCTCTTCACTCTACTGCTCAGCTGGGGCCCCACCATGTGGGTCAAGACTTCAAACACATGCTTAATTCAAAGGTTTGTGGTGGGTGATCAGTTGCTGTGGACGAATCAAGTCCACTAGAGATGACAAGCAAGCCTTCCTCAGAGGGAGGGGACACACCTGCAAGATTTAACTTCAGTTCATGCCATGTTCCTAAACTCATCCGTTGGGATTACAATCGTTAGCCTCTCATTAACTGACAATCTTGCCCACAGTGCCGTGGCAGGTGCTGTAGTTCCCCAGGCCTCCGGGGTTCTACAGGGACCCAGAGGGAGATGACAAGTCTGGGAGACTCTATTGCTTCCTCAAATACCATCTTTCTGTGATAGAGATCTCAAAGGGCCTAACAAAATTACCTCTCTTTTTATTCTTCAGTAATAGCCACAAAATTAGATGTAACGACCCCCGTTTCTCTCCCTTAAGGTCTCTTTATTGCTAGCAACCTCTGAGACCCTGAAGACCCACAGGCCAATGGGATTAGTATCTGATGGCTTCGTCCTCTCAACGGCTCTCTGGAGGGACCTTCCTCTTCCCCTGGGTGGGGTCATCATCAGTTCAATCTTCATGCTTCAGAGACATCATCCCCTTTGAACAAGATCAGATGGCTCCCTGTCCCAGCGTGCTGTTCTGCCCACCAGCACAGCCACCCTTTCTCACTTAGAGCATTGGTGTCAACTCAGCCAGAAAGGCCAAGGCAAGAGGAGGGTCAGTGTGGTTAATTGTCCACCAGGCAAGAACACAGGCCCCCCAGAGCCAGCACCTCAGAGGGCTGATCACCCCCATAAACAGCAAGTGTTCTTTGAACCCAGAAACAATGAGAAAGAGAAATATTTCAGCCAGCCTGCTGGGCTGCAGTTAGAGTTTCAGCTCAGTGTTCTTTCTCTCAGATTGCAGCCATAAGGGCAAGGGAGCTTGGTGGTGAGAGGGCCAGCAGAACTGCCCACAGAGAAAACAAGGGTAGGAGCCACAAGTTATCAGCAAGGCTCCTGGGACCGCCTGTGGCTTCCCAGCTTTGAAGAAGCAGCCAAGAGAATCCCAGGGCTCTAAACTGCAAAACAGAAAAATGATCTACCCTACAAGGAAAAAGAACTATACAAATGCAAGGAATTACTCCTTATCACTGAGGGAGATATGAGGGGAAAAGTTAACTAACTAACAAGAGGCCAGCAAGATGACTGAGTGGTTTGGGCACTTATTTTCACACTTGACAACCTGAGTTCAATTTCCATGACAGTGGAAAGTGAGTCAACTTCTAAACGTTCTTCCTGTCTCTCTGTCTCTGTCTCTCCCTCCCTCCCCCCTCTCTCACACACAATGTAAAAAGTAATAAAAATAGCTAAAAACCTGATCTCAGAAAGGGATACATATATATGTACACACACACACACACACACACACACACACACACACACACACACTGATACTTCCTGGGCATCATTTCTACATTAAATCTGAGCCCATAGGTTGGTAACTCTGGAACCATAGACTAGTTGTTGCATCCACTGATTATTGTGTCTTTGTTTTCCTGAAGTACAGTTTCCTCAGATCACTGTACCAGGATAGCCACATTAGACACGCAGACCCTGACCTATAAATTTGACTGCCTAGGCACTCACAGCGCATCTATAGAGAGACTTCACTAAAGAAATAAACAGTACCATCTGACATAAAAGTCCAGAATGCACAAGACAACTCAAACTCTACAACATTAAGTAACTAGCTATATTACATGGTCTTTTAAAATAGAATGCTATGAGATTTAACTGGTGATCCAAGTGAAGTGTGCCTCCAGGTACATCATGTAGAGAAAGATAGGCCAATTAATATAAAGGTTTGACCTACTTGTTGTTTTTAAGATTTTAATTTTTTAGCCATATGTGTATGTGTGGGGCAGAACCCATGAGCAGTGCCTGTGGAGGTCAAAAGAAGCCATCGGATCCTCTGGTGCCAAAGTCACAGGCAGCTGTGAGCTGCCCTGTGTAGGTGCTGGTCCTCTGCAAGAGCGGTGCACACCCTATCATCTCCTGAGCCATCGCTCCAGCCTCGGCTGTTGTTTTTCTGACCTGCTAAGAATCTTAATGAACAACATTCTTTGAGAATCAGCCCCCCACAGATGCTCACTGTTCATTATAAACTGTCAAGCATTCATATGACACAAAGGGTAGAGACCCCAAGTGCCCACACACAGCTTCCTTAGAGACAGTAAGCACAGCTTTTTAACAATATCTCAAATTCCAAAGATGTTCAAAACCCACTCACATTTTAACACCTGGACCTTTTTATTTTCAAATGTAGTAGACAAACCCTGTGCGGGGCCTGGAAATTTCCAGGCAATGGTGAAATCCTTATTCTCTTCAGGCCCTAGAAAACATTGAAACCATGAAGAGGAGAGCTGGAAGTCAAATTGATGTCACTGACTTGCCTTTCACTAATTTCTTTTTGGGGTTCTGTGCAGAAGAAGTGACTATGGGTACATGCCTGCTCTATCTGCCTGCCACTCAATAGCAGGCAGCTGGTGTCTGTGTGTGTGTGTGTGTGTGTGTGTGTGTGGGTGCACCCATGGGAGCAAGCAGATAAACACAGCGAAGCAAGTGGGAGAGACCCAGAGGTGAGCTACTTCGTGGCAGGATCATAAATGGATAAAACCTCAAGATCGCATTCCCTTCACGGCAACTGTCCTCCATTAGATTTATGTACCACTCTCATGATTCAGTAAACTGAGTCACCTCCGGCTCCTGGAAGGATGCTGTGGTGGTATATTGTATACCATGTGTTGGCCTTATTCTGACTCCAGCATTCAGGTGAACCACTTGAGAAGGCTCTGTTCCCAATTCACGGGATAAAGCTGCCTCATCCCAAGGTGGCCAGTGTGCCTCAGAGCACTCAGTACACTGAGAGGTGTGGGGACCTGACAAGACTTGGGTCACAACAATCATAATCTAAACTATAGTTTAAAACAAATGCCTGAGCCACTGAAGGGCTTTTTATTTCTTTCTGGGCAGCTAATAGGAAAGCCTAGGTTTGTTCCCATCTGCCTACACATTCAGATACAGGATTGAATGATGGTCTGCACGCCTATGCTTGTTGGATCTTAAGGGTCTTGACTGACAATGATTGATTTTCCAAGGATCATTAAGAGGGTTGGCTTCTTGTAGGCACATATTACCCCATTACCTAATGTCACACTATTCAAGAAGTAAACAAAATCCTAACTTCTCATTCTTTCTAATAAGGGTACGAATCAAAATTCTTTCTGATTTAACTAGATCATGGCAAATTTTCAATTACGAGTAATGTGAACAAACAGCAAAGTAATTAATCTACAAGTCACTCAACAAATTATTTATTTTAGAAACACATTGTTTCTTGTGGTTGGAGGCATAGAGTGCTTATATATTAGTTTAGTTTTTCTTTTGACTTATTCACTTATTGAACATTGGTTCTGGGTCAGGGGCTGTAGTAGGCAGAAAATGACAGCAAGAAAACCAAGGAAGCGGAGCTCAACACACAAAGGACATGGAGTCATGTGGATGTAAGACCAGCTTATTCTGTTGGACAGTTAGGGAAACTCACACACCAGAGAACCTTTCTCTAGAGCGTTCACTTAAAAAATGGGTGAGATTTTGACTGGGTCTTAAATGAAGAAATGAAAGCACTACCTCAAACAGAGGAGATAAGAAAGAGGAGACTGGCAAAGCCAAGGAGAAAGCCAGTGAATTAAACATTTTATTTTTATTTTTATGCTGTGACCAAACACCTGGCAGATACAACTTAAGAGAAGAAAGATGTACTTGGCTTCAAAGTTTCCGAGATTTCAGTGCACAGTCCTTGTCTTCATTGACCCTAACCCCAAGAAGAGACAGAACATCATGGCAGCAGGAACATATGGAGGAGGAAGCTGTACACCCATGGCAGACAGAGAGCGGAGAGAGAAGGGGACACAGACAGGGCTATGACAATACTTCACCCTCCAGGACATGCCTCCAATGATCTACTTCCTACAGCTTGGCCCTACCTCCTAATGTTTCCAGGACCTAGCAAAATAGGGGGACAGCTGAAGACCAACACCCATTCAACACATGGACCTGAGGGAAATATTTCACATTCAAGCCATAACAACCAGTCGGTAAGCATCAGCAGGTGACTAACGCAACAAGGACTGTTGCAGCTTTCTTAGTAGGCACGCTGCCCTTCCTTTAACTATTTCTTTCCAGTGAATGAAAACTTCAGATTGATATGGAAAAACATTGTGTGGGAACAACCTAGCTATGCATGAGTGAGCCCAGGAATCAAGTCTTATCTATATGAAGTGCCTCTTAATGGCAGAAATGCCAGGCCAGCAATGTCTACTTCCTCATTTACCCAAAAAACAATGGCCACATGTGTTAACTTGGTGCACCTCATTTAGTGGGCCCAGAAGAGACTTGCAGGTCATGGCTATGGCTTCTCGGTCTTAGAGCTGCAAATCTGGCCAGTGTCACTGTACCAAAAGGTTGGATCAGAGACCAAGGTAAGAGTCCCGATGTTAGCTCAATGTCCAGTGCTCAACCTACCCGAGTCTCAGTTTCATTCCCTGAAGTTATAGGGATAAAGGGCTCCTATAGGATCTGCTCTTCACCGTCACTGTGACTGAAGACATGTAAATGAATATATGTCAGGTTTCCTGTCTTGAGAGAGTTCACAGACCACAAAGACAGAAAAGGCCAGGTAGTAGTTGGGACCCTGAATGCAGTGGACAGAAGCCAAAGTGAAGACAAGCTGTTACAGGAATCTTCTCAGACAGGCTTGCAGGAACTGCTTCAGATCGAGAGAGGCAAACAAGCATCTGGGAAACGGGGGCAAGCCAACAGCAGGCTAGCAAGAGGAACGGTGGGAAAATGGGATGCCTGGAAGCGGCAACAGTGACTCACGGACCAAACAGCATGGCAGATTCCAAAAACCGCTTGCAGCTGTTTTAGGAGAGCGGGGTGGTATCCTAAATGCAGGATATCCAGCGCTGGCCTAGTCTATAACCCCACACAGACTTTGAGGGCAAGATTTCACACTCCTTAGGGCCTTTGAAACCTATTTCTATTTCAAAGCAAACACCGCTCTGGTTTTGTGGAGGTTTGGAGCAGTTCCTAGGTCTGCAGAAACACTGCACAGAAAAGCCCAAGTCGCTCCTAGCATGGAGAAGAAGCAAGGCGGCAGAGGCTTCCCAAGCAAAGACTTCACTGTGCATTCTGAGCATGCAGATATGTTTCTACCTCATAAGGTTTTCCCCTCTACCTAGGCACAGAAGCTGAGTGCTCCAGCAAGGAAACACTTGGTCCTGTTGAAGAGATAAGTTTCTTTTGGGAGCATGGAACAAAATACATGGTTACAAGGACTCCAGGATCTATCAAGTATCCCAGGACCAAGAAGAGCCCAGGGTAGCTATCTCACTCTAGTAGCTTCTACCATTTCTCACCCATGAACTAAACATCTTCCATTAAAAATGAAGACAAATTCTTACATTTTAACTTTCCAGGACTCTTTTCTTCATAAGAAGTGGGGAAATGAGGTCCTAAGGATAAGCACAACATTCAGATCAACACTGACCATGAAGAGAGTGGATCTAACTAACAGTCAGTTTCCATGGAATGTTCCTCCCATCATGGCCACATGGGTGACAGAGTCACAGGTCCACAGTTAAATACTCTGGGCAACAAGGAATGCTGCTGATATCCACAGGATCTTTGCATATTGCACCCCCCTACTCTGGCCCCCAGCACTGTGGGACCATCTCTTTCTGCTACATCCACCCTGATCCTACCACAGGGACTATTTCCCATTTCAGATTTTCTAGGCTGACACTGCAGCCTAGAAAAGGCCCATCTTCTATTTGTAGAAGTAGAGGTTGGTGCTGTTATAATGATGAACAAGGCTACTGCCTCAGTTGCCCAACCCACTTACATCAGATCTCAGCTGGTCCACAAAAGATGAGGATCCTTTGATGTCTATTCTGTCCACCTATTACTTCAGATGGAAATGTTTGTTATCTCAAGGGTATGAACCATTATGGGGGAGGGGATGGGGAACTCAGCAATGAGACAGTCTTCAAAGCCTGCTTACAACCCCCTTATCTCCAAGAACAGGCCCACTCCCAGCCCAGGAAGCCCTTAGTAATCAGTGTCTATTTCTAAACATTCCTAAAAATAAAGACTTTGGGGAACTGATCTCTAACACTGCTGACAAAGGGCTCTCTGATTTGGTGTCATTTAAGCTATCAGCCTCTTCATAAAGGCAAGAATGTCACAAGAAAACCTGGAAGCAGATTCCCTGGAAGCAGCCAGTGCTTTACAACCTGGAGAAGGGCAGGTGAGGCTGGCCCAATGCCTGGCCAATATCACAGGCTCTGCCTGATGCTAAAAGCCATTTAGAAACTTTGTTTACAAAACGTGGATTCTCAGGATCCAGTCCAAAACTATAGGTCAGAACCCCAAGGGGAGGGTCTGGGAATGCAAATACCTAGCCAGCACCCAGCAGAGAGCACAGAGGTTCAGAATAAAGCTCTGGAGAAACAGTTGGCAACTTTTTAAATGCTTTGTAAGCACAGAACTTCAAAGTTACAGGGTGTGTGGGAAAACCTGGGTTTAACTGAAGGAATTTAGATTCTTTATCTGAACTTAAGGCACAACCAGCATGCAAGGCAAGGGTTTTAGCTGAACCAAGACACCCCCACAGCCATATTATACCACAAAGACCCCAGACTGTCTGCCCTGAAGGACAACCCCTACAAACTGCTCCTGGCAGCCCACAGTGCCCCCAAGAAAGCTTCAATCCTATCCCAGTAAAAGTCAGCTTTAAGATCAGGCACAGTCTCAAGCCGGCCTCACAGGTTCCTGACACTCAAGGTTTAGCCTTTCTGAGCCTCACCTTTGCCATACCAGCTATATAGCACCACCAAGAGAACTCACTAGAAATGCAGAGAATCTCAGGCCCCACCAGGCCAGACTACACCAAGAAGCCCTGCTAGGAGTGAGGGAACATGGCAAGGTTTACTCCTGTCAACCTCCACTGCTCCTCACTACAGGCCTGTTGGTCCTGCTGTCTGGGGCCAGATCCCCATCAGCAGGGTCCAGCGGCTAGATGATGCTCCACAGTCCCATTATTAGGAGTCAGGAAGTGGTGGCCGTCAGTCACACTGGCACCTGGCTCTACATCCCTACCTTCTGAAGAGGCCAGAATACAGGCCCATGACCATAAATCAGCAGAGACAAATCCACAGTCAGACAATGCCATGGAATGCTGGGTGTTTTGGTTCCAGGACAATGTTAATGAGGTTGAGGTCAAGGGTATGATTAGCTTCCTCTGTAACTTGGCACAGATTTAGCTCTCTTCCTTCAGGCTGCCTGCAAGGACTGATGTCCCCTGGGTTACCAAGACCTGAATAGAATGGCAGGGAGAGCCTCACAGGGCAGCACCAACTGAGGCCTCAAAAGACCTCAATGGCCAATGAGCAAAAGTCATTGAAGAAACACACATAGCCCTGAGGGAAGGCTGACTAGAAAGGTGTCAAGGTCAGACCAGTTATCATCACAGGCTAGACCTGAGAAAGCTGGAAATTTACAAAAAGAAATGGAAAGTCTTGTGCTGAAAGTTTTTAAAATTTGATTTCTATTTGTTTATTGGTAATTTCATACCATAAATAACAATGTATTTGGGTCATAAATACAGGATTTATAAAAATCAAATATATATAACTAAACTTAAAGGAAGCTAACTTGGTGGCGATTTAATTATTTTTTTCTTAATGTTTTAAATCATAAAAGCTTTGCTGATAAGGGTGTCTGGTGACAAGGCTGGCATTTTCTGAGAGTCTGTGAGTGTCCTTGCCAAAGCTGTCACAGCAGTGTGGATGCATCAATCAGCTCTCCCAAACAGCCCTGGCCTGCCAGTCACACACGGTGTACAGTAAGCAGGTCACCCCCTCAACATCATCATCACCCTTGGGTTATTAGTCGGTGTGGTCCCCTTCTCCCTGCTGTCCCTACCTACAGTTCCTGACTTTGTACCACATCCAGGCTGCTTCTTTCATGATACTTTTCCTTCACTAATTTGGAGAAGAGCCACAGAACTAGGCATAACCTGGAAAAATAACTCACATGAACAGACCAGACACCCTAAGCATACCCACTTACCAAGTTAAGATTTGGATGAAAACTGACATAAAGACCCTGATTAAATGGTAGGTTGTACCTCACCACAGCCTGGACCTGCATACTCAGTAATTAGGAGCTCACTCCAGGGGAAGACTGAAAGGTGCCTGTGAGAAAGAGGGAAGGTAGGAACATCCACTAGTGAACCTCACTGTGTGGAATCATCTTTGAAAATGAATTGCTGGCCAGGTCAGGAAAACAGCACGATTTAATTTTATTTTATTTGAGACAGGGTTTCTCCATGTAGCTTTGGAGCCTGTCCTGGAACTCACTCTGTAGACCAGGTTGGCATCAAACTTAAAGAGATCCTTCTGCCTCTGCCTCCCAAGTGCTGAGATTCAAGGTGTAAAGCGTGGGCCACTACTACCAGGCTTTGAAATGATTTTCAAAGTTGTGAGCTGTGTTTTCCCGAGTGTGTGCTTAGTATACAGCCAGACGGCAGGCCTTTATAAACACAAGGACACTGCTGACTGAGCCAATATATGCTTTCTCAGTTCCTAACATTTGATCGGTATAGGCAAAAGAAAAAAAAAGCCAACTTTTAAAGAAGTTGTTTTGGCCTTAATCAGTGTGTCCCAGGTGCCACTTGTCTGCCGATGAGAGAGGCTCCTGCAATGCAGTCAGAGCCTTCCTTAGACACCTGGCTCTCTGCCCCAACACTGGAAAACAACATGCTTGCCCAGTCCAGTGCTGCCTGCCCACAGAAAGGAAGCCTGAACTCCAGGAGCCCCTGACAGCGCAGCTCCACAGGAAAGAAAGAAAATGCTGAACAATAGAACCAGCAGAGGAAAAGGAGCCCCTTTAAACCTTCCAGGCATGTCAGATGCTTACTGCAAAAAGTGATTTCAGACCCTCAGCTGCTTTAGGTTCTACTGAAAAGCAATTCCACCCCTCCCCTCCCCCCAAAAAAACCTCTATTTTTGCCTGAAAAGTACTTAAGTCGGGGCTTTTTTTTTTTTTTTTTTAATCAGTTAGGCAGAAATACCAAGATAACCAGTTAAAACCCTCATCTCTATCCTTCCAACCCAGTGGAGCATGGGAGGTGAGGTGATAAACTGCTTACACAGACTGACAATGATACATCAGGCCCCACTGAACTTACCCTAATTCTACAGCAATGAGCAGAGTCCTGGTGCACAAGGCAAACAGTATGCGTGTGATCCAACAAATAGTCATGTGGTCAACCTGGCACACTTCCAATGATTCCACAAATGGATAAGATTTAAATTAACAGCAATACCCCTCCAAGGAAGTAATACCCCCTACACCCCAAAAAAAGCAGTTGGTAAGCATGCGCCCCTTTAAAACATGAGGCTTGGAGAACCCTGGCACGTCTATAAGAGAGACAATGTGGAGAATAGGTGTGCAGAACAGGTGGGGCTTTGACACGGAAATGCACTTCTGAAACAGGCACTGGCAATCCTTAGTCTTTCGCTAAGGAATGGAAGCATTGTAACACACTACTTCCATATATTAGCCAGGAATCCAAACGTGAAGCCTGGTTATGCCTAGCTGAAATTTTCCTTATGAAGAACATATAGAAATTGTTTGTACTGCTGGTATTACATCATTAATGCTGAATATTATTCCTTGGAAATGATATAAAATATCTGATGCTTTTCATTTAAGTATTATAACCAAGTAAAAGGTTCAGTGCCTATTGCTTTATAAACCACATAAGGTTTTTAAAGTTCAGTTAAACCTAGCAAGTTCACCCAACCTAGCAAGTTCACTGCTCTGAAGTCTTCTTTAAGTTTCACAGAATATTTGATTAGTGTCCATAAAAACTACCTAACCAATAAGATGCAGTATTGAATCAAAGTCAGAACAAACCCACATGAAGAAGAGTAAAAATACAGCAAAGTTCTCTTTTCTGGCCTTCTGGGTGTTTATCTTGACCTAGCTGATAGTTAAAAGTTAAACTGGGGAAACATGCAGATAACATACCTTTTAACATTCAGGGTAGTGTGAATGTGCACAAAACTAACTCATATTCATAGTTAGTGAAGGTTATCGCATGTATGTGTGTGTGTGTATGAAGGAGAGAGAGAAATGTACGTGCATGAAAATGCTGCACTATTAAGGAATACTATAGACTGGGTGGTCTAAAAAATACACATTTTCTCATTGTGTCCGCAGAAAGAAAGAAGAGCTCAGAATGGGGAACCCACTCTCGGTACCTTACTGAAACCTAAGCCCCTCCTGGAGGCCCTCCTACATGGTGTCGGGCTTCAAAGTCTGAATACAGGGACATGCAAAGCTCTGCCACACGATACTTGTGCAGGGATGGAATCCATTTCATGAGTTCACATCCTCACTACTAAACACACTCAGAACCATACTGTGTGGGTCACAGTTTAAGGTAACAGATTCCATCAAGTCTGCAGGATCGCATCAGTAAGGTTGGCCACCGAGGCCAAGGGTCAGGAGTTTAATTATTCCCACTTGGGCCTGTTGAAAGGAGACAAAATTTCAAAAGGTTCAGTCACAAGGACACAAATGACTCTCACCTGCAGCACTTAAAAGTCATTTGATGAATGACCGGGTAAATGAATGGGCAAATGAAAAAAAAAAAAAAATGAACACTCCCTCCCCAAAATTAGAAGGAGCAACACAGGGAAGTCATCTGATCAAAAAATAAGTGTTTTGTTAAGAATGTCTTTGTTCATTTTGCTCAGATCAGGCAAAGGAGGGAGGCTGCAGCCCTGTAGTCACGTGACACTACTGTGTCAAGAGCTCTGTTTCATCATCTGTCTAGAAATCCAATTTCTCTTCCTGTCTCTGCAGCCAACACTAGGTTGCTGCTCTGGAAGGCTCAAGTTCAGTTTTCATTTCATCTAAACTCAGCTACTCTTTGTCAGCTGTCTCCATATGGGGTCTTCACTATTGCTCCCACTCAGAAGGCTCTGATCCCCACCCCAGGAGATGCTCCAGCAGTGCTATCAATGTCTCCAAGGTTCTATTCACCCCACTCCCATGATGCCAGGATTCCTGCACTATGGCTGCCTTGTCCCCCAGCCCATCCTGGGGCCATGGAGCTCTTTGAAAGTACAATGTGACTCAGAGCCTGTCCCATTGGAGAAGCTTCAAAAACATCAGCTGACATCAGGATGAGCAAGTGGACAAATGAATAAATTGATATTGCACACATTAAGAGGAACACACATGAACAGTTCCTCTGCTCAAGAAATACTATTTTCTTAAGGATGTTTCAGTTCCCTTGGCTCTCAGGTGTCTATAACCTCAAGATATACTTAAAGGCTATGTATAGAGTCTTTTTTTTTTTTTTTGAGTGAATTCTGGAAATCAGGCATTTTATAGACCACGTGTATCTTTCTAGGACTAGTAAGCACTGAGTACTGACTTTCATTCTTGGGCAATGTTTATCATGTTCACCACTAAAGGGTTTTTAAATAGTTTTCTACCTAAATAAAACGTAGGTATTCATTTTGGTGGAATATGGGACCTAAGAATCTGCCACTACAAAGAGCTCTGGCCTGGAATGATGAGCCACATCTGCACTCTAGCTCTCAGAGACACACAGACCAGCATCACAAACTCCCTAGAAGAGATGGCCAGGAAAAGGCTCACCAGAAGAGGCCAAAAGATGTAGTCTGAAAGTTCTAGAAGGAATGGGTATTTCTAGGTATGGACTGTCAGAGGCATAGCTCAACTCTGTCATTCATTCAAAAATCAGGTATCCTTGTATTCCCTTACCCCTGGGGATTTAAGTGCTGGTAATCATCGTGACATTTTCTGAGCGAGCCTTTACTGTACATAGGAACCATCCCAACCCCATACAAAAATACCAGTTAATCTTCCAGTGATTCTGACTTGAACTCTTGTCATCACCATTTTCAAAAGATTTTTTGACCATTTTATTTATTTACTACCATTTTAATTATGTGTATATGTGTGTATCAGTATGTGGATTTGTGCATATAAATGCATGCAGAGGCCAGAAAAGGTATCCAATCCCTAAGAGCTGGCAGTTATGAGCTCCCCAACAATGGTGGTGGGAAGCAAGCACCAGTCCTCTAGAAAAGCAATAAGCACTACTAACTGCAGTCATCTCTGAGACTTATTTTTTTATTGTGTTTTTATGTGTGTGTCTAAGTGTATGCACAAATGTGTGCAAGTGCCTTTGGAGGCCAGAAGAGGGCACAGGAGCTGTTGAAGCTGGAGTTACAAACACTCCTATGCCATCTGATATGTGTGCTTAGATCAGATCCTCAGTCCTCATGACAGAGCAACAAGACCCCAGCCATTGTTCCAGCGCCCCCCCCCCCCATTTTACAGACACGGGCTCCAAGGCTGAGAACAAGAAAATGTTTACTTAGGCTTTTACCCAATCGGGACTCAACAGACTGAATCTGAATTCTCCTAAAACCTTTTTCTAAGATTTATTTTTAATTATGTTTAGGTGTGTGTCTGCATTTGGGAATGTGCACAATAATTGAGTACCTGTGGAAGCCAGAGGCACTGGATCCCCAGGAGCTAGAGTTACAGACAGTTGTGAGTTACTTGATTTGGGTACTGGGAACTGAACTCAGGACTTCTGGAAGAGCAGCAAGAGCTTGCAATCACCGAGCCATCTCTCCATCCCTGTGTGTCTGCTCAATTTTAATCCCCCTACTTTGGAAATTCTTTGTAGTAAAGATAATACAGAAAATAAACACAACTTTTTCACGCGCGGGCGCGCGCACACACACACACACACACACACACACACACAGAGTTTCCAATTCATTGTTTTGTGATCATTTCCTGCTGTAGATTTCCCTCCCTGCCTTGCTCAACCCTTGCATGCAGCAAAATCTCTAAGTCCATAATATTTCTGTTGTTAGCAGGTGCTATCAATTCTGAGCCATGCACATGGATAAACAGTATGTATCCTTTTTCCCATAAGGCACTGCTTTGCTCTCATTTACCAAAATCCTTTTTCCCCTACAGACAAATGACTGGTTAATATATCATGACTCAAATTATATTCAGAAATGTTCATTTGCAGGGTAATTACTCTTCCTAACTAGCCTTGTTTCAAAACAAACGAGCAGGCCCCCCCCCCACCCATCCTTCTCTCCTGAAACTCACAATACATGCCCTCCTCCCCGGCGCGCCAAAAAATGCTACCCTGCCACAGACCACAAGCCACACTGTCTGTTCTGTGTGACCACTTGGAGGTAACTATTATAAAATAAGATGTTGTTCTGTATTGCTTTAAACCTTTCAAAAATTATTATTTCATCAGGATCACATTTCCAACATAGGCTATCAGTCTGACTGCAGAGAGATTTTTGTCTTCCCTATCTTTAAACTATTTAATCGTTGCGCACGTGTTCTCTCTTATTTTGAAAAGGAATTTTAAAAATGATTAGGAGAGCATCAGAAAGAGCAAGCAAGGTAAGTTCTCCTATCCTCTCTTCAACCCGGGCGGAGAGAGCATTCAAAGAATGAAAGTAGTTTCTTCGAAGGAAGACTGGGGTACTCTATGGCTCCCCCACACCTTGCCGCCCTCTGGCTCCACACACGCTCCGGCGGTGGTTCCACTTTTCCATATGGGTTACCAGCTGTAATCTACAAGCACAAATACAGTCAAGGCACAAAAATACGGGAAGCTTCCCCGGGATAGGGAGTGAGGATGCGAATCTTTGCGTTCCTCTCACTCTCTACGGACTTCCATAGAAACCTCTGAATCCCCTGAAAGAACAGAAAAGTTGAGCCGGCTTGGAGAAAAAAATCTTTCGCTTTTCTTAGTTCAGAGACCACGAGACTGCGAGAGAAGGGAGCCAGGCGGGGGTAAAGACTGCATAAAAACCCGTCTCCCCAGTCCTACACCCACCCTAGATGTAGTGTCCCCCGCTCCCCGCCCACCTCCTTTCCAACCCTCACCCCCGGTCTCTGTGCTGGCTACAAAAAATTGCAACCCGGGTCTGAGATGCAGCTGCGGTCTGTGACCGGTGAGATCCACACGGCACGGACCAGGTCTGGCGGGGGATCACTGCAGCTCCCCGAGAAGAAACCGTTCCAGCTCAACTTCTTCCACGTCTGCAGCCAGTGCTGCAGCAGATCCTTCCAGCCCCGGCACCCGCCGACGTCCCGCCGCGCCCCGGTGAGCTGTCGGTGGCCGTCCCCCTCCGGACTCCCCGCGCCTCGCCTACCTGGCCGAGGACGCTCTGGGCCGGGCGCACGCAGCCTTTCCCAGCCGGGCTCTCCGTGCCGCCTCCTCACTGCCGCCTGGGTCTGGTCCCAGCGGACCCGCAAGAGCGAGGGCGGGAGCAGACGAGGGTCGGCGGCGCCGGGGCGGAGGCCGAGGGGCGGGCGCAGCGGGAGGAGGCGGCCGAAGCTCGCAGCCCAGGCCGGCCGCTGCCACTCAGCATCCCCGCCTCCGGCCGCAGCGCGGGGAGGGGTCGGCGAGGCCCGGCCTCCGAGGGGAGGGTCCTGCAGGGCGAGGGAGGGTGTGGGCGACGTGGGATCCCCGCCAGAGGGTCCTGGATTCCTGCCGGGTGCCCTCCTCACTCATTTTGGGTCGCTCGCCGCGGACCGGACCCAGCAAGGAGAGAAGACCGTCGGTCCGCCGCCCTGGAGAACCGCAAGCTGGGGAAGGGGCTACGGTATCTTCCCATCGGACGTTGGAGACCCAAGTTTCCAGGCCCTGCTCTTTAACTGGGGAAACTGTGCAGAGTATTCCTAGCTTAGGTGCTTGCATCCAGACACATCCTCCCCGCGATCCAGATAGTTTTTCAATATATCAACGGCGTTTTAGTCGGTCTGAAAGGGATCCTTGTCCAGAGAGGGGACCCACCAGCTCCTCACCACCGCCCCCAGGGGTGGGAGCAAAGGACAGAGTCAAACAGCAGGAGCTGAATTGTCTATATTCATTGGGTAAGGATTGTATAAGGACAGAGCTGAGCCAAGAAATCTTCCTTAGTCCCTCCACCCCCACCTCGGCAAATTTCCCTCCAAACCCTCAGACAGTTGTCTGAAACGCTTCTGTCCACCAAGGCACAGACCCAGTCAGTATGGATTTCCTGTTCTCTCATCAGTGGCAGCCTGCACGGACTACTTGCTTTTGAAGTCTTTGCACTTGACCCACTATTCCCAAACGCACCTGGGTGTGTCTGCTTCAGTGCCTCTCTCCTGCTTTCCATCTCTGGCACTTCCACCTACCTATCTGCACAACCTTACAGCTTAATGGCTCTAGAACACCACTCAGCGGGCCACTTCCTACGTGAGAAGGTATCTGAGGCGTTTTGCCAAAAAGCAAAAAACAATTTATTATTTTTTGTGAAAACTTCACTACTAAAACCATATCCCACAGCTGGTCCACTCACTATTGTAGATAGCATAAATTAAGTCATCTGTGACTGCTGATTGTAGAGAAAACATAAAAATAAAATGGAGGCAGTTTTCAGTGCTTCCCTAGGAAAGGCTTCCCGCAATTAACAACAGCTGCAAACACAAACTGGTCTAGATGCTGGTGCTCTGTCCACATGGGGCCCATGCCTGTATCCATGCCGAAGCTGCTGATGCTGCTCCCATGACATCTCCCATAGATGAATCCCACTTCACTTCACTGAAGAAGAGGCTTGCAGGTAGACATTCTACTACAAAAGAGTGCTAAGAGTTCTCTCTATTTTGCAAAATCACATGCTAGAAATAACAAGAGAGCTGACTGCTTAGGAATAAAATAGTCAAAACCCTACATAGCATTACAAGCAGAGAATTAACAAAAACAGCAACCATTCAAAAGAACATACTAACAGTTTATGAACACTGTTAAATTCCTAATAAACATTACAGTAGATATAAGACTTTACCTTTATAAAAAGATGAAGGTAATTGTGGAGAGCTGTTTGAGTCCTTGAGTTGATGAGAAACACAAAACAAAACTTAAAAAAGAGAAACTTTCACCTTTCACCCTCTTTCTATAAACCCTATAAATCAATTCTAAAAAGGACATAGAATAAATAAGCATCAAACCCTATTGTGTGTATTCACAACCATGAGCAGTCTAAGTTCTCACCCCACCCCACACTCTGGGCTCTTGTCCTTTGGTGTTACCAAATGTGCCAGGAACATTTGAATATGAAGTAGCACCGCTACCTCCATTTTATTAGTAGCCTCTCTACAAAGTAGCAACTATGGGAGAAGTCATTTGTTATGCATTGCAAAGACATCCTTGTTAGAGTAGACAATGGCTCTATGCTCACAGGGTAGACCACATACCTGTTGAGCTGTTACCTACGACTTATGTCAGAGAGTATTGCAAACACTTGGAGATGCATCAGTGAACAGGAAGAAATGTGAATTGTGGGGACTTGGATAGCACATCACCAGTTGTTTTGCGGCATTTGGTGGTATTCTATGTGTTAGTGCTCTGACCCACTTCCTGGAGTCCTGGCCAATAAGCAATACCCTGGCCTGCCTAGCGTCCAGACATCAAGCTCCATTTAGGAAGACTTCTCCCCTTCTCCTCTCTTGTTCTTTCTCTCCTTGCCCCCTTGCCAGAATGTGCATGTCCCTGACTCCCCTCCCCGATTCCCCTCATTCTAATAAAGTGCCTCCGTGTGTGTCTGTGTGTCCTTGCAGAGGCTCCCACACTGTGCTGCCTGCCTACATGGCAGCTGCAGTATGCAAAATATTAATCATAACATAACACTGCTTCATATGCATCTCACTGGAAGTGGTGCCTCTATGTTTCAGTCTCTGAACCTACAGACTGTATGCCTTTGCATCTTCCACAGTACTAGCACAGTAGATATCTGTTGGGACATATAAATTAGAGTGTTTATGCTCAGTTGGTGTTCTATGTTGAATCATAGAAGAACCACCTGGGAAATAGAACACTAATTCCCCCACACACAACCAAGTGTGCAGCTACTTCTGATAGCATTAAAGCCAGTACTAGCGGATAGGATGCTATGGCTCCGAAGGGTAGATAACACTCTAGTTAATGGGAAGTTAGGGGAGAAACAACCCAACACAAGCACCAAGTCCCTGCTGAAGCGTGCAAAGGAAGCTCCAGGGAAGAGTCCTGAGTAAGGAGCCCTGCGGTGGGTACCGTCAGGACCGCTCCTAGCAAAAACACCGGAAGGCATGAGTGAGGAGGAAATTAAGGAGTATCTACAAAATTGAGTCAAATGACAAGGAGGGCTTGGAAGAAAATGATTATGAGCCACTTGGATAGGTCATAAGGTAAAATTACAGTGGAGCCTGGCTGAAAAGCATGATTGCAAACTGACTTGCCTGCACAGATGTCTCTGCTCTCTGAACATCTGGCCATGGCACCCATCAGCCAGGCTGGAGAGCTTTCGTGTGTGAACTCTTCGCATTGTATTCTTTCACGGTGTGAATCGGTATGGTATTTAGAGAAAATACACATTTGTCACAGGAAGACAAGCTATTTTCCTGATCATCAGCAGATTGAATATGGATTAACTTCAGTTTCCCTACTCATTGCAAAAATTAACTTCTTTTTTTTTAAAAAAGATTTATTTATTATGTATACAGTATACAGAAGAGGGTACCAGATGTCATCATAGATGGTTGTGAGCCACCATGTGGTTGCCAGGAATTGAACTTAGGACCTCTGGAAGAAAAGTCAGTGCTCTTAACCTCTGAGCCATCTCTCCAGCCCCCCAAACCAACTTCTTAAATGGCCCCCAATACACACAATTGTGAAAGATTGCTATTTCTAAAATTATATAGTTGTAAAGAACACAAATTTAAAATCAATCCTATTTGAAGATTCTGAGCAGTGGAAGTCCCTTCAATGAATCAGGCAAAGTTACAGGTCTGCAGTGGGCGCTGCCAAAAGTCGACGACTGAAAACTGATCATTCTGTTCTCTCGACTCATGGATGTAATTATATGAATAAGCTATCTGAAATTCTACACATCTATCATTTTCTTCTACAAATAAGCATCAAGAAAAGGCAAGTTTGAACACCAAGACCTAAAGGGCTCTACTTTGTACAAGATCAGCACTCCCTGAGACAGAGGCCACCTTTGTGACCACAGAAACAGGCCATTCAAAATCTCCATGAGACTGGAGATACCACATCTAAACTTCTTCTCTGGTTCAGCAGGTTTTAAGACACTGATAACAGTTAAGTCTATACCTACAAAAGGAACATTCCTATTTTTCTAGAAATTCTACCACCAAGATGTGCTTGGAGGTTCAGTTAAAGAAAGCTAATAAAAATGTCATCAGTGGACAACGAACTTCACAAGTTCTAAGTCAGGAAAATAGCAGAAGGTTGGACATCAAGGTCCATGGGCTCTTCATAAAGAAATTCTCAACCTAGACTGAAGTCTTTGGTTCTTTTGTAAACTGCAGTATTTTGCCTTATATGTTACCTAAAAGCCTGTAGGCATCTTAACTGCTCTGTAACATGTAACTGGCAAGTTAATGGCAGTTAACATGTAACTGGCAAGATCAGTTAACCAGCAATTTAGTCATGCCTAATCCTCACCTGGAGACATTTTCTTGGATTACAAACCTTTCTCAGAAAAGGACATATATACAAGAAGCCTGCAGGAATTAGCTGTCTAACAGTGCTCATCACCCACCCAGAGGAAGCTGATGTTAGCATCACTATGAGCATCTGGCCTGTGGCTTGTGCCTTCCAGAGCTTTAGCTCAGCTATTATGAAGTATGTGCTGCCTTCAAAACTTTTACAAGATAAAGTTTGCTCTTCCCCTCACTGGTACCTACACAGAAGCACATTTATCATGATTCAATAGCAAGGCTAAAAATGATAAAAATCATTTTTAAATTTTAAAATTTTAAATTTTAAACATTGATAAAAAATCAATGCAATTTTTTTGCAGTGTGAAAAGGATATAAGTTTTCAATCTGACCCAGGATGAATATAAACACACACACACACACACACACACACACACACACACACACACACACACACACACACTTTGTCTTGCATGAGAGCTGATAGGATGGCATGTACCTGCGTGAATTCCTTCAGAGGCCAATCTCTCTAATGACTTACTTCTTACCAGGTTCCCTCACCTCTCACACTGTCACACTGGGCTCCAAGCTCCCAACCCGCAAATCTTTAGGGCACATATTTAAGCCATCTCCAAGTCAGAACTCCAGATGTACATTTGTGTGATTCCTGTTCCTAGGAAAAGGAGTGAAAAGAGGAATAAAAGAAAAATCTTCCCTGTAGAGAAGACTTTCAAATTGGAGGTTACACACATACATATGCATATGTGTGTATATACATACATATACACACACATATATGTATATATATGCACATATATGCACCTTTTCCTTTGAAGGCTGCTGGGCATACTCATCATCTAGTCACAGACTCTACTGTGTTACAGATGAGTGAGCCACAAAAACATCTTCCTTCATGCTCTCTGACTTCCTACCATTGTTGGTTTCGCGTGTGAGAAACACACACTCACACTATCAAGGCCACACGAGGGCTTATTTAAGAGAGTTCCCAGATGGGTACAGAAGCAGAGAAGCAGGACAGGAGGAGAGAGAGACCAGACCATTCCCTTTTTAAGAGAAGGGGTGTGCATGGGTTTACATAGTCATGTTTAGGGGCATGCCTCCGTATGAGGTGCATCCCACTGGAGCCATGTTGGCTCAACCACATGGAGTACCAGGAATACTTACAATCGTAACATGTTATTTGTCCTTGAATATGCCACTATGTGACTCGATATCCTCCATGAGACCCAGCCATGGACCTCTCTCCAGAGATAAGCAGAAGTTACATACTGTTTAGTAGGTTCTCGTGAGCTTATACACAAATGCTAGATGACTGCTCTACCAGTGAGCTATAGCTCCGTTGCTCTTTTGACCTTTTATGAGACATTGCCAAGACTGGCCTTGAATTCATTCTGTAACTGGACAGGCCTTGACCTTTGACTCTAGCCCTCAGTCTTACAGTAGAGGGATTACAGGCCTGTGTCCCCAGACCAAGTGATATCAGTCTCTTGGACTCCTATGTCTGTAAGCTAAATTAACCTTTTAAATAAAGTATCCAAACTTAGGTATTTTGTTATAGCAACCAAAAGCAGATCTATAAAATAGACTGAAACATGTGTAGTTATTCCTGGTTTAAACATCTTATTTTAGATAGTACTAGAGTTAGATAATGTATCAGTTTCTGATAATAATAAAAATATATTGAGCATCATAGATCATCATAAGCACTTGCACATTTCCAGATGGACTCGGGTGATTTTCTTCTTACTTGAAGTAACGGAAAAGGATAAGAGATCCTCTTGCCAGTGTCCTGGTTCTCCATAGCCAAGCATTGAATGTCAGTCTGGGTTTTCCAGACTTAATGCAATATTCAATCAACAGTGTAGTTCTTGGTGCCCAGTGAAGAGTGCTGGCTGTTCCTCCAGTCAGACAGAATTTGCCTAGGTCAGCTTTCTAACAGGAGTTGAATCACGGGAATCCTCACATCTTAGAAACTGGACAATCTAAATCGGAGATGCAGAACCTTCACTTAGGAAAAGCAGCCTGCTCTTCCCCCTAGCAGTCAAGGTGGAAATTAACAGAGATGACAGAATAGTCTAGACTGCCTTTCTGGTCCAGCTGAAGAGGCTGAAGTTGCATCATATAAACTTGACTTTCACAAATGATGATAAATGACCCTTGCATTATGCAATTAGGCAAAATAGAACCATTATTTATCCATTTCACAAATGTTTCTTGGCTTTATATCTATGATTCTTGCAGAACTTACCAATCATGATCCATCCATGTCCACTTCAGAACAACCTGGGAAGGAGCCTATGCAAGAACTAAGGGGGAGCCTTTGATTAGTTCTAGTCTTTTGTACAACAGAACAGCAAGGGTTAGGTTTACGTGTTCAATCTCTTTTGAGGTTCTTCTATACATGAGACCACAGAAGCCACAGGGTTAAGATCTGGAGAAGATATGGAAAAACTAAACTAGTTTTATTGTTGGAGTGTTTCCTTTAAAATATGTGTGAAATTGGTTTATTGACAACTCAAAAAATTACAAATGCTTCCTTCATTTTCTAGAGTGTCATGACTTCAAGTCACAGGTGCCTTATAGATAAGTTTCCTAGAGGGATGGAAAGAAAACACCCTTGATAAGAAAATATCACGAACTTTGGAGTCTTGGGGCTGAGTATAAACACATGTCACTTCCTCCACCAGTTACCAAATGATTTTAGGCTCATTAGTTAGCCTCTCCAAATCTTAGTTTTCTTAATTTTGTTTTGTTTTGAGACAGGGTCTCACTGTGGGCTGCCCTTGAACTCAAAGAGAGACCTGTCTATCTCTGTCTCTGAGTGTTGGGAATAAAGGCATGCATCATCATGCCTGGAATTTCTTCACTTTTAAATAAGAATAATATTATCTTTGCATGGGATTATTTTATTGCCATGTATGTGGGTGTGCCTGTTACCAAAGCCTACCACCTTTTAGATTTTCTTCCCTGGGAGATGTAATCGATGTTCTTCCTCCTTATAAATTTGACCAGCCAACCAAAGTTAATATTCCACCAAAGTTCACCCTGAGTAATCCTGAGTTTATTATGCTTACTTACAGTGGATTAGTGAGGGGTACGGATAGAGGTATAAGTGACCCTTTAACAGCCTTATTGGAGGCCTGTGCCCAGCATAAACAGCAGCTTCCTCAGAGATGCACAGACCAGACAGAGCCTGCAGGCATAACATCTGACCCCACCCCATCTCCACCCCTGTCCAGTCATCAGTGGATGGACCCTTATCCAACCCGTCCTTCTGTGTGTCCGGGGGTGACTCACAGGGAAGAGCAGGCAAACATGGTGGTGGGGCAGCTTTATTTGGAGGGCTTTGCCCGAAGTCAGCTGGTTTGTACTCTCCCTTTGACACCTGTCTGTATGTCACAGAGACAGTTTTCTCCCTTTCAGGGGGTCCTCTTCCAAATTCAAGCAGTCATTCTTCCCCACTTGCCAGTCACATGACTTTACCATACTGCTTTTCAAAGGAAATGGTACTGAAGGCATCAAGGGTACAAATAGGCACTTGGGTCACTGCAAGGAAACTGAGAGTTCAGAAACAGATGCTCACATTTATAATAAATAATAATGATAATACTAAATATAAATAAGTATAAAAGTTAATAAAATAGAAAATATAAAGTGATAAAATATAAAATTTTATTTTATTTTAAATATAAAATAAAATAATAATAAAAATACAAAATAAGGGACTGGAGAGATGGCTCAGTGGTTAAGAAAACTAACTGTTTTTCCGGAGGACGTGAGTTCAATTCCCAGCATCCACATGGCAGCTAACAACTGTCTGTAATTCCAAGATCTGACACCTTACACAGTTATATATGCAGGCAAAACACCAATTTACATAAAATAAAAATAAAAAGTATATAAAATAAAAGATAATATAACAAGTGTTTGCAGTCTGAAGTTTCTGCCCCACCAGAAACTCTCAAATACCCAGCAGTCACTTCCCAAATAATTGGCTTGGAGGCTTAATATTATAGCAACTGCTGAGCCAGTAGCTTAAGCACATTACTATCTAGCTTCTATGCCTAAATTAGCCCACACTCCTTATCTATGTTTAGTCACATGGCTTGGTATCTTTGTTCAATGCAGCATTTCTTTCTGCTTCCTCTGTGTCTGATTGGCATGTGATAATATATTGTATATCTACCTTTGCATCCCAAATGCTGGGATTAAAAGCGTGGGTCATCACCCCTGATCTTTGTGGACAAATCTGTGTGCGGCTTGGCACTGTCCTCTGATCTTCCGGCTAACTTTATTAAATATATAATATATCACCACAAGTGATGGTTTGGAAGTAGAAAAACAAAAACCCAGTGAGTCACATAAAGTTGGGCGTGGAGGTTTTGTTGCTTTTTGAGGCGGTGTTTTACTCTATAGCCCAGGCTATTCCAGAATTCACTTCAAAGAGCACACTGTTCTCAGACTCATAGCAAGTCCCCTCCTGGGATTCCAGACATAAGCTCTCAAGCCTTACTCCAGGAAGAAATTTAAAGTGAGAGTCCTGGAGAGCTTTTGAAAGTGTTAAATGGCAGGAATGATTTGAGCTTGTCTATAAGGATTGCCCTGGCTGCTATGAGAGGAACAGAGTGGGAGGGGGCGAGACTAATACAGGCCTTTCTTTCTGAAGTGATGGCTAAGGCCAAAGTGACCAATAGTGACAATGCCACCTGGATGGGTAGTGGGGGAGGGTTGTCAGGGTAATGGCATCAGGTATAAAGACCAGGCAAGGCATGCATGTCAGGCTGTGCCAGCTAGAAAGACAGCGAACATGGACAATGACCCAGTTCTTGTGGGGTCTTGGTAACTAGGACCTCACTGTCCCCCTAAGTGGACACCAGGACAGGTAATAGGCCCTGGGATGTGCAGAAGTGAAGCTTCTTCCTGGAAGGAACTCAGACTGGGACCACACCAGTGCTTTGGTGTCTCTGTAACACTGGCCATACCTGAGTTACTCTAACCAGGAGTGACTTCTCTAGTCTAACTTCTGTCAGAGCCTGGAATTCCATGTTCCCCTGCCAGAAACTTTCCCTTCCTGTGATTAGCTGGCATTCTTCATTTGACTGAGAAGTGTTCATTATGACTCATCAGTGCCATGTGACATCCATTACTGCAGTCTGGGGTTGTGAGTCTGGAGCTGGTTTCTTTCAGTATCAAGGGCTTGGCATAAAGAGCAAGGAGAGGAAAGCTAGGCCCAGTTCTCCCATCTGCTAGCAAGGAGGGGCTTCTGACCCCGGATGCCAGGAGGGAGCTTCAGTTCTGCATATCGCAGGGCCTATAACCTGGTGTGTGTGTGTGTGTGCGCAGGGCAGGCATATATATGTATGTGTATGTATGTATGTGTGTGTGTATGTGTGTGTGTATGTGTGTGTGTTTTAGTGTATGTGTATATATGTGTGTGGTATTGTGTGTGTGTGTATGGTGGTGTATATGTGTGGTATGTGTGTTGGTGTATGTGCATGTGTGTGTGTGTGTTTGTGTGTGTGAGATCAAGCTTGGCCACAAGTACCTCTACCTGAGGAGCCCTCTCACTGGCCCTAAGGCACTTTACAAACCTACAAAGTAGCTTTAGAAATGAGAAAAAGCCATCAAGCCCTAACAGAAATATTGATTCTCATGCCAACCTAAAGTTTTAATGCACTTATGGATTGCTGATGAGATAAAAATTAGCATGAAAAATAATCAATAAACATATTCTAAAAATAGAGTCAGATCTGAAAGCATCTCCACTTCTAGTGTAAGATTCTGTGTGTTCAGAGTTCCCTTAGAAACTCGAACTTTCTTTGACCTGATAGAAAGCAGGTACTTTCTGACTGGGATGAAAAACAATATGATATTTCTGTTCAAAAATAAGCAATTGTTAAAAGTGCTTTTCTACTCCAGAGCCTTCAGAAGAAAAAGCAACTCTGTGTTTACTGATAACACGAGAGAAATTTAGTAGAAACACTGCAAACCTGGAAAACATTTTTTTCAATCGTTTTTATTCTTTGATGGTGGCAGTGACCCAGAAGTAAAGCTTCTTTCTCTCCGTCCATAGCACTTTCCAAAGCTCCTGCTCCCAGTGTTGCCATCGGAGGAAGCTTGCCTGTGCTTCTTGGTAACAATGGCAGCATCCGCTCACACTGGGAAGGAAGAGACGGGTGGTAAATTGTGCTGTAATTTTTAAGGAACAGGCTCATGAAGTGACTTTGAGAGAATGTATTAATTTCCTTCACTTCCCTAATAGAGCAAAATAATGCCATTGAATGCTTGTAACTGCTAATAAATTTAGTTTTATGTATATTCATAATTCAGCTTTATTATATAATTATATATTTTTACAGCATATAACAATAGTGTATATTAGTGTTGGCATAGCTGGATGGTAGTGTGTAGAAAAATGCAAATAGATCCAAGCCTGTCACCCTGCACAAAACTCAAATCAAAGTGGATCAAAGACCTCAACATAAACCCAGCCACACTGAACTTGATAGAAAAGAAAGTGGGAAATACCCTCCAATGCATTGGCACAGGTGACCACTTCCTAAATATAACACCAGTAGCACAGACACTAAGAACAATAATCAATAAGTGGGACCTCCTAAAATTCAGAAGTTACTGTAAGGCCAAGGACACAGTCAATAAGACAAAAACGACAGCCTACAGAATGGGAAAAGATTTTACCAACCCTACAAGTGTTAGAGGACTGATCTCTAAAATATATAGAGAACTCAAGAAACTGGAGCCCAAAACCTTGAATAATCCAATCAAAAAATGGGGTACAGATCTAAAAAGGGAATTCTCAGCAGAAGAATTACAAATGGGTGAAAGGCACTTGAAAAAGTGATCAACATCTTTAGTCATCAGAGAAATGCAAATCAAAACAACTTTGAGATACCACCTTACACCTGTCAGATTGGCTAACATTAAAGACACAGATGAGAGCCTATGCTGGACAGGTTGCGGAGCAAGGGGAACACCTCCATTGTTGGTGGGAGTTCAGCCACTCTGGAATGCAGTATGGCGATTTCTCAGAAAACTGGGAATCAATCTTCCCAAAGACCCAGCAATACCACTACTGAGCATATACCCCAAAGATACACATTCGCACTCCAAAGGCATTAGCTCAACTATGTTCATAGCAGCATTATTCGTAATAGCACGAACCTGGAAATAACCTAGATGCCCCTCAACTGAAGAATGGATTAACAAACTGTGGTACATCTACACAATGGAATACTACTCAGCAGTGAGAAAAAATGATACCCTAAAATTTGCAGGCAAATGGATGGATTTGGAGAATATCCTCCTAAGTGAAGTCTCACAAACCCAGAAGAATAAGCAGGAGATGTACTCACTCATTAGTGAACTTTAAACAAAAAAGCTAAGCATGTCCAAGCTGCAAACCACAAGCACTGAACAGCTTGAGATCTTAGACACTTTAGACTGGCACCTTGGAGCCCATTCCCTCCAGAGAAACATCTGACCCAGTCTTGATGTGGGGGTGAGGAAAGTGGATCTGCCTGGAGTGGATGTTGAACTAAGCCACCTTGGGACCTTGGGACCTCCTGCCCTTGTAGGGGAGGAGATAAACTGATGGAGAGAAGACTTCGTGACTGGGAGGGGCGGGAGGGGGAAAGGAACTTGAACAAGGTGATATATGGATTAAAAAAATGACCTTTTTTCATAATAAAAAACACCAAAACAGTGTATATTAATTATATAATATATAGATAATATATAATTATATAATTATTATATAATAATTCAGCTTTATTATAGTTCACAAGCTTTGCAAAACTAACTAGCAATGGTTTATAGCTTTTGGGAAAGTATAAGCAGGGGTTCCATGAGCCAGTTGAGATCATGAGTCAGAGGGAACACCACAGGTGTCTGACTCCACAGTTGGAGTTGCGCCTGTTCTGCACGGGACCATGACTTAATGGTAGGCCATTGTTCTAAGAAGAAAACTTCACCAAATAGACTGTATGCCAAGTGGATGTCAAGAGAGTGTTTTTGAAAGGTATGTTCTGAGAGATAAGAAAATAGCTCAGTTGATAATGTGCTGCCTTGTAGGCAGGAAGACATGAGGCTGAGCCCCAAAAGCGATGAAAAAAGCCAGGTATGGGGACACCTTCTTTAATTCCAATGCTGAAGAGGAAAATACAAACAGATCCCAGGGCTTGCTGGCCAGCCTCACCTACCTGGCAAGTGCCAGGACAACGAAAAATCTTCTCATCCTAAACAAGAAGAGGGGCGTATGGTGCCATATGCCTTTAATCCCAAGCACTCAAGGGGCAGGGGTAGGGAGATCTCTGTGAGTTTGAGCCTAACTGGTCTACAGAGGGAGTTCCAGAATATCTAGGGCTATTACATAGACAGACCCAGTATTGAAAACAAAAAGAAAAACCAAAAACGAAGTGAATGGCTCATGAGGAACACCCCCAATATTGACCTCTGGCCACTCCATGCCTGGACACACACACACACACACACACACACACACACACACACACACCAGAGAGAGACAAACAGAAACACGGATCATTTTGTTTTTTTTACTTATAAATAATGTTTAATTTATTTATATCTTGAAAAAACCTGATTATGAAATAGATTTGCTGAGGAAGAAGTTCCAGCAGAGACCAAGGAGTCTGAACCAGGTTTTGTTCAATGTCAATAGTCAAAAATCTCACAACTAGACTTGAAAGTCTCTAAAGATGAAGAATAAGTTGGGTCTCTATCTTATACCATGTAGACAATGAACTAAAGCCAAGTATGGTAATGCACATCTGAATTCTGGAGGCAGAAATCACTGAGTCTATGAGTTCAAGGCCATCCTAGACAATACAGCCAACTTCAAGTATGTCTAATGTGCATGAGAATGGCCCCATAAGCTCACATATATGAATGCTTGGTCTCTAGTTAGTGGAACTGTTTGGGAAGGGTTAGGAGGTGTGGCCTTGTTGGAGGAGGTGTATCTCTGGGGATAGGCTTTGAGGTTTCAAAAGCCCATGACATTCCCAGTTAGTTCTCTTTCTGCCTGTGGATCAGGATGTAACTCTTAGCTACTGTACCAGCATCATGCCTGCCTGCCTGCTCATCATGGACTCCAACCTTCTGGAATGATAAACGCAATAAGCTCTTTTTGTCATAAGTTGCCTTGGTCATGGTGTGTAGAGAGCTGCCTGCTGCTGCACCCTAAAGATGGTGCTGATTTCCGGCCACCACCCACCCTCCTGTGGGTGAGTGCTCTCTTTTGGTAAACAACCCCTTATTTGGCTTGAGCCTGGGGTGTGGTTTGCTGTTGTGTATGTGGACCTATGAGCTGTGCCCATGTGGCTTATTGAGATTGGATGCCCTGAGAGTTTCTAGTCAGTGGGCGGGGTTTCCCAGAGGAGAAGGAGAAGCAGAGAGAAGAACAAAGAGAGAACAATTGTAAAGGTCCCGAATAAACTGCTGAAAGAAGATCCTGGGTGTTGCACTTTCCTTGCTGGCAAGGTTGCACGCGACAAGTGGTGGCCCGTACGGGGAGAAGCAACTCCTGCGAGCTTCAGATATCAGAACTTTCTGCAGTCAGGGAGTCGACTGGTAAGTCCCAGGTAAATTGAGATCTGCAATCAAAGCAGGTAGCTCCGACCTGTAGATAAGGCGGAGAAGAGGGAGCTCACTGACGAGTGGGTGTAACCTCTTGTAGCCGTGGATGCACAGCAACCTTGAGCTTAAAGGACGCAGGGCAACCTTGAGCTTAAAATGAAAGTAACAGCAATTGCAAACTTAGGCTTAAAGTGAAAGCAAG
>PVIH01012108.1:35259-65315 GCA_004025045.1 Sigmodon hispidus
AAGTGAAAGTAAAAGCATTAGCAAAGCTGGGGCTGTTTGGTAAGGGCTCCAAGAAGATTTTTAAGGTAGGAATTAAAGGTTATACAAGGATGGGGTCTTCAACCTCACATCCAATTTTTTTGGCTCTTAAGGAGCTGCTTCATTAAGGTTTTTCTGAGTCTGCTCTGCTTGCTAGCAGTGGGAGAGATTCGTGGGTTCCAACACCATATTGAAAAGCAGCCAAGAGGGGCGGAGTCAGCAATTAAAGTGGTACAACCTTTTAAAAGCTCTTTGCATTAGAAAATGATTAAGGATTCTCAACAAAACAGATTTAGACTCTCAAAACCTCTAAACAAGGAAGGAAATAAAGATAAAAAAGCCACATAAAGATGGCAGATAAACAGAGAGTCTGGATTCTGGTTATTGCATTTTCTTGTAATTTTTTAACTTTTAAGGAGCTAACTGCAGAGAGACAACTGATTACTAAGGCTGCTAAGTTAAATAAATGCATATACTTTAAAGATATCCTGACTTTGAAATCTGTTTATAAGAATACGTTACTTGGGAGAAGAGTTTCTGCTTTTGTCTCCATGGAAGATCAAAACCTGTGGATTGGTTCTAGGCAGGTGTGGTTCCATTTGCCAAGGCCACCTGAAGCTGATAACAGGCCACCTTGGAGGTGTTGGGAGGAGAGATCGGAGTGGGCAGGCAGTGAAGAAGGACAGAGTAAAGGGGGAGAGTTGTACCCCGACCTTGCTGATATAGAAACTCCTGAGTTTACAGACTCAGAGGAAGAGTTGGGAGATATTAACTGGATTAGAGGATATCTGAGGATTGCAAATTATGAATTGAAACCCCTTTATGACATTCTGACAGGAGAGTCAGCTTTAGACTCCACGCGAGTGATGGCAGTGGAAGCCAGAAAGGCACTGCAGGTAGTTGAACAGAGGTTGCAGGATGCCTGCCTAAATAGGATAGAGGAAGGAAAAGATTTTCCCTATGCCTTTTACCCACATTCAGACAACCCACAGGGGTACTATGGCAATCAGGTCCACTGTTGTGGATACACCCAAAGGTATCGCCTAGTAAAAGTATAGAACATTACCCTACAGCAGTAGCTGATTTAGCTCAGAATGGCATCCAACAGTCCATTCAGTATTTTGGGCATGCACCAGCTGTAATAATTGTGCCATACACAGCAGCACAAGTTAACACCCTGTGTGCTGTTGTTGATGATTGGGGAATTCTTTGCTGTACCTTTGCTGGAAAAATGAATAATCATTACCCACAACATCCTCTTATGACATTTTTAAGGAGCTCCCCATAATTTTTCCCAAGGTCACCGCTGCAGAGCCAGTGGCGGGAGCTGTCAATGTATTCACTGATGGCTCGAAAACAGGAGTAGGTGCCTATATGGTGCAAGGCAAACAACCAGTTCAACATCAATTTACTCCTGGTACTCCTCAGGTAGTGGAACTTCAAATAGTATATGAGGTATTTAAAGAATGCCATTTTGCCTTTAACTTGATATCTGACTCAGCTTATGTGGTTAATGCTTTAAAGGTGCTTGAAGTGGCAGGACCAATCAAATCATCCAGTATGGTCACTGTCCTATTTAACCACTTGCAAGACTTGATTTTGCAACGAAAGGAGAGATTTTTTCCTCAACATATCCATGCATATAATGGCCTTCCCGGTCCACTCGGTGAAGGCAATGCCAAGGTGGATATGTGCACTAGACAGGACTGGGTATTCTTTACCTCTCCTGTAGTCAAAGCTCAAGAATTTCACCAGCTATATCATATGAATGCTAATACCTTACAACAAAAGTTTCAGATATCCAGAGCTGAGGCACGTCAGATAGTTTTGGATTGTGCTCAATGTGTGGTGAACCACCACCCACCTTCCCTAGGTGTTAATCCCAGAGGAATCTTGCCATTAAAAGTATGGCAAATGGATGTTACTCACATTTCTGAATTGTCATTGCGCACTGCCTAGAGGCCTGGGCAGCTTGGGGAAAGCCCCTGCAGGTAAAAACTGACAATGGCTCTGCTTATACTGGAACACAGTTTACTGCATTCTGCAGACAAATGGATGTACAAGTAACTCATGGATTGCCTTACAATGCACAAGGACAAGGTGTAGTGGAACGTACTCATCGCATGCTGAAGGAATGCTTACAAAAACAAAAAGGGGGAATAGGCCACGGCCGCACCCCCAAAGAAAGACTATCTATAGCTCTGTTTACCCTTAATTTTTTAAATTTGGATGTTGATGGCCACTCTGTGGCAGAAAGACATCTGATTCTCATCCCTAGCCACAGAGGCATGGTGAAATGGAAGGATATTTTCACAGGCCACTGGCATGGTCCTGATCCAGTGCTTACATGGGCGAGAGGTTCTGTTTGTGTCTTTTCTCAGGACTGGCAAGATCCAGTGTGGGTACCAGAATGGCTAACCAGGAAGGTCCAAAATGACAAGTATGATGCTGACTTTGAGGACGAGGATTGGCCCTGGAATGGGTACCTGTCCCGGTACAAAGCCCTAATGCCATGAGCTTGTTTAGAGCTAGGAGATATTTTGGCATTACTGCAGCTGTTGTTACAGCCATTTCCCTAGCCACAATTGGGGCCACCATGGCCGCCATTGCTATGAGTCACACCATCCAGACGGCTCAAACACTTAATAATTTGTCTGCCAATGTAGCATATGCCTTAAACATTCAAAGAGGCATTTCTGCCCAGCTTAAAGGCAGGCTGATGTTGGTCCATCAAAGGATTGACCTGGTGCAAGAGGAGGTTGATACCCTCTGGCAGATAGCTCAGTTGGAATGTGAATGGAAGTATCAGGCCCTATGTATGACTTCTATTCAGTATGAAAAATTTTCCTATGCTGCAAATTTGTCTAAAGTTGTATCAAGTTATTTTATAGGAAATTGGTCAGGTGAATTCGAAGCGACCATGAAGAAGTTGAGATTTGCAATAGTTGCTGTGAATTCAACTCGAGTGGACCCTGGAGTTACTGAAGGACTGATGAGATGAATGTCCACCGCCCTCAATCATCTAGAGGAATGGGCGGGAATGGGTGCTCTGGCTGGCTTGATGGTGCTGATAATTCTGATTTGCCTGTGGTGCATCTGCAAAATGAGGTTCACACAATGTAGGAGCATGATTATTCAAGCCTTCACCGCCATTGAGGTGGGACAGCCCCCACATGTTTGGCTTGCTGCCTTGAAAGAGTAATGTTTGGCATGGGTTGTGAGGCTAAGCACTGCACATGGTTTTGCCTAGGTAAGGCTTCATGAAGAGCATGCCTAATTGCATACAGGTTGGCACCCACTATCCTGTCCTCATAAAAATGGGTGCTGGACAAGTCTGTCCCTGTCTGAGTGGATGACACCTGGATTAGGGATAGCACAAGTCCTCTTGCACAATGGGGATTAGGCCTCTGCTCTTGCCCGCTGCTTTTGCTTGATTTTTTAATTTTTAATTATTAAATAAGGGGGAGATGTAGAGAGCTGCCTGCTGCTGCACCCTAAAGATGGTGCTGATTTCCAGCCTCCACCCACCCCCCTGTGGGTGAGTGCTCTCTTTTGGTAAACAACCCCTTATTTGGCTTGCGCCTGGGGTGTGGTTTGCTGTTGCGTATGTGGACCTATGAGCTGTGCCCATGTGGCTTATTGGGATTGGATGCCCTGAGAGTTTCTAGTCAGTGGGCGGGGTTTCCCAGAGGAGAAGGAGAAGCAGAGAGAAGAACAAAGAGAGAATAATTGTAAAGGTCCCGAATAAACTGCTGAAAGAAGATCCTGGGTGTTGCACTTTCCTTGCTGGCAAAGTTGCGCGCTACAATGGTGTCTTCTCATAGTAACAGAAAAACAGCTAAAAAGCCAGCTACATGTAGTGACAATTGTATGAAGAATTTTTTTTTTGAGTCAGGGTCTTGATATATAGTTCTGACTAGCACAGAACTTGTGATGTAGCCCAGACTGGCTTAAATTTGTGGTACTCCTCCTGCCCCGGTCTCCATAGTGAGGTGATTACAAGTATATACCTCCATACATAACCTGTGTCAGTTCTATATGTAATGTCCAGAAAGAACAGATATAAAGACAGAAAGCAAACCATTGATTAGCAGGACTGAGGAGGGGGGAGGGAGCCTAAATGTATATGAGGTTTTCCTTTGGATGCTAAAATAGCCTGAACTTAGTGGTAATAATGACATAACCCTGTGAATGTGCCAGTATTATAATTATTCTGTGTCCACAGAATTATAAACAAAAACCCAGCTAAGCCAAGACTGGCAGTGCAGACCTATAATTCTAGCTATTAGCTATTAGGGAGGCTGAGACAGGAGGGCTTACAAATTCAAAGCCAGCCAAAACTACAGAGTGATTCATGGTTAGCCTGTGAGAATTAGTAAGAGCTTGCATCTCAGAATAAAGAGTAAGATAAATAAACAAATACATAAGAAATTAGGAATGTAATTCAATGGTAAAAGATGCAGGCAACTCTCTAGATTCAATCTTCAGAGAAATAAAATAAATTCATTAATCAGTCACCTATTGTTGTTAAGTTATAAATTTTATGTTATGTGAATTTTAAAAAATAATTTATTTAACTTTATGTGTATTGATATTAAGGTATCAGATTCCCTGGAACTAGAGTTGTTATAGACAGTTGTGAGCTGCCATGTGGGTGCTGGGAATTGAACCCCAGTCCTCTGAAAGAGAGTCAGTGCTCGTTACTGCTGAGCCATCCCTCCAGCCCCTGTTGTGTGACTTTTAATCTCAACAACAAAACATTTTCAGGCATGGTTGCATAGGCTGTAATCTTAGCTCTCACAAGGTTGAATAAAGAACATTCATTATTCAGTGAGTTCAAGGTCAGTCTGGGCTACTGCAAGAGACCCTGTCTTACACTCTTACACACACACACACACACACACACACACACACACACTCAGACACACAGAGAGAACCAATAAGGCCTTGGTATGGTGGTGCATACCTTTAATCCCAGCACTTGGGAGGCAGAGGCAGGTAGATCTCTGAGTTTGAAGCCAACTGGTCTACAGAGAGTTTCCAGGACAGCAAGAACTACACAGAGAAATTCGGTCTTGAAAAAACCAAATATGTAGACCCAAATGTGAGTACACATAATCCTAGCCGTTTACTATTTGACAAAGATACAAAAATATAGACTGGAGGAAAAAAAGTCATCTTCAACAAATGGTACTGAAAAAGTTGGATATCCACTTTGAGGGTATGGATTCATCTATACAAAGCCCAGTTTTAGAGAAACGCTTGGTTCCTAGGGTTAGTGCAAGTGCACCCAACAGCCAATAGATTCAAAAGTTAGGTTTGTGTCAGAAGGTTCAGCTAATAGCTACTGTACCTGCACCCCTTTGCCCAATCCTGGAATGCCAAGACTGTGCTGTACCTTGCTTATGTAGGTTTTTTTTTTTTAAAAATTCCCCTCTACTAGGGACTGTGGGGGTTCTTAGCTTTCTGCTGTGCTAGGATGAGGCTATTGACCTGGGTTCATTTGGAATCTGTATGTAACAATAAAACCGTCGTGCATGTTACTGTGTGTCCAACCCCATGGTGGTCATTGGGAATTTCTAGACAAGGGCATAAGATCCACATGCAGAGGAATGAAATTAGACTCTTGAACAAAAACTAATTGCAAATGAATCAAAGACCCAAACGTGAAACCTGAAACACTGAAATCACTAAAAGAAAACATAGGCAGCATCCTGCATGCTACAGGTGTAGACAAGGGCTTTCTGAATAGGACTCTATTTTTCCAAGAATTAAGGTCAACAACTGACTTTAACTAGTCGCTGATACTCCTCCTCTGCCTCTCAAGTGCTGGGACCGACAGCGTGCCCCACCAGCCAGGCTTTGTTTTAATTTGGCATTTGTTTTTATTTTATTTTATTCATCTATATGTTTTTAAAAGGTTCTCAGGTGGGGCTCTAGCGATGCCTCCGTGAGTGAGGTTCTCACAGCACAAGTATGGGATGTGGTTTTGATCCCCGCCACCATCTATGAGTCAAGTGTGGAGACATGGAAGTAGGGTGCTGCATAAATCTAAAATGCTTCTACATAGCTTTATAAACAATTAACCAGGCAAAACAAAATCCCAGAGACTGGGGAGAATCTCTTTGAACTCTATATCTATCCTGGCTACATTTATGTCAACTTGATACAATCTAGACACAGCTGGGAGGAGGGACCCTAATTGAGAAGAGTGCCCCCATAAGATGGGGCTGCAGGCAGGCAAGCCTGTGAGGCACTTTCTCAATTAGTGATTGATGGGGAAGACCCAGCCCATTGTGAGTGGGGACACCCCTGGGCTGTGGTCCTGGGTTGTTAGAGAAAGCAGGCTGAGTAGCTATGAGGAGCAGCAAACCAATAAGCAGCACCCTTCACAGTCTCAGCATCAGCTCCTGCCTCTAGATTCCTACCTTAACCACTTTTGATAATGAACTGGTATGTGGAAGTGTGAAATAAACCCTTTCTTCACAACTTGCTTTTGGTCATTGTGTTTGTCACAGCAGTCAAAACACTAAGACAACATCTGACAGGATTAATATCCGGAATGTATAAAGCCCAAAGAATACACACACACACACACACACACACAGAGAGAGAGAGAGAGAGAGAGAGAGAGAGAGAGAGAGAGAGAGAGAGAGGGGAGAGGCATACATATACATACACATGCACACACAGACACACATATACACATACATATATACACACAAACACACATACATACACACATAAACATATACATACACATAAATACACAGATACACACAAGCAATTCGTTTTTAAAAAGGACCCAGGACCAGTTTTTTGTGAGACTTATCAAAAGAAGAAAAACAAATCACTAAGAAAAACCAACTACAAATATTGGAGGGGTGTCAGAAAAAGGAAACAGTTCTTCACTGTTGTGAAATTGCAAACAGTTCAGCCAAAATGGAAATAAGTGTACAGAATTCTCAGAAAGCTAAAAATGAACCTATCATGTTATTCAGACATACCACCCCTTGACTATGTGCTCAAGGGTTCAACATCCTACAGCACCATTCTTGCTCAGCCATGGTCATTGCTGCTCTGTAGCTAGGAACTAGAAACAACTTCAATGAATGGATAATAAAAGTGTGGTCCATATACTCTCTGGAGTAGCATCCAGAGTAAAGAAAGTGAGATCATGCACTTTGCAGACAATTAGATGGAACTAGAAAGGGGTGTGTTGAGTGAGGTAACCCAGACCCAGGAAAACAAATGCCACGTGTTCTCTTTCGTCAGAGGCTCCTTCAGATGTGAGTACATATCCTTGAGTTGTTTCAGAAACCCAGAAAGTAAAAAGGGACCACTGCTGGGACACAGAGATGGGGGACAATAGAGAGAGGAACAGCAGGGTGTGAGTGATCCCATGGGAAAATAGGGAAGTGGGACCAATTAGGGAGGGGGAGGGAGAATTAGAGAAGAAATAACAGAAATAATATCTGAAAAAGTCATTATTAACTACCTACCTAAAAGCTACAATATATATAAGCTTGTATATAAATAGATATATATAATTTAAATCAAAATTTCTCATCTGAGCTAACAATTGTCCATCCAAGAGCCAAAAACTATCTAACATAAACCTCAAAACCATGCATGAAGTTGAGTTGTTTGTCAGGGATGTCCATGAGATTCCAAAAACATTAGGGACTATTGCTGTTGACCTTGGTTGTCCCCCAAGAAGTAGAAGGTAAGCTCCTATTGCTGAAGGTACCATGTACTTCAGACATGGGACTTAGAGGTCCCTTGAGTGGGAACAGACTTGAACGCCCCCTCCCTGAAAATTAGCTTTCATGGCAACTGAAGTTGCAAGTTTTCATGTGAGGGAAGTAACCAACAATCCTACTGAGCTATGATGTCTATGAACCATAACAATGACCAGCATGACATCATAACCCTGAAGGTGCAGTAATGGCATGTATGCCTTGGCAGTAATCAGCAGCTCTCTAATTGGACTTAAGACCCTCTGAACAAGAAGGAAGTTGTGTGTGGTACTTGAAATCAACCTAGCCAACTGCCCAAGACTAGTGAAGTCATGGATCTAGAAAGAGAGGCTACAACCATCACTTAACTAAACCAGCATAATTCATATCTACATTCTAAATATTTGTCTTTATAATCACAGATAAGTCTAGTCCTTGCTTCTCATCAAAGAAACTTCTCTTGGCAACAGAGATTATTAAAGAAAATCACAACCAATCCAAACGCAATTTCGGAGCCCAGTTCCAGTGAATACATCTACAATACAACTCTCACACCTAAGGCTTGGGGAACATTGCGGAAGATGGGGTCGAAAGGCTGAAAGAGCCAGAGGACCAAGGGGTTTGCTGTGAGATTGCATCTTTTAGTAATGTCAGAAGCTACACCCACGGAGTCTTACAACCGGATTGCTCAAATGGGAACTGAACAAGGAAACCACCAATGAACATGCTAACATGGAATGAGGAAAGCTCATACATCCCCAGCCCTACACAAGCAACTGCTGGCAACTAAGAAATCCTGAGAGCAGGAGAACTTGTCTTCCAGTTGGTTATCCAATAACAAATGTTCAGCCCTGAAAACAGATATACAAATAACATTGCACAGACTGAGCAGGTTATATTTAGAAATACATATGCAAATAAAAATGCATATATATATGAAACAATAATTAGTGAAAAAAGAGGTCATGAATTTGCAAGAGCTAGGGGGGGCACATGGGAGAGTTTAGAAGGGAAATTTCATAACTGTGAACTCAACAAGTAAAATAACATTTTAAAACATAAAACTATTAATGAAAAGGATGGAGTTGGGAACCGACTATGTGGCCCCAGCTAGTTTTTTACCTGCCATCTTCCTTCCTGAGCCTCCTGAGCTGGGACGAGCATCACCAGGCTTGGTGTGCAGTATAAGTTTGCAAATCACCATTATGTATGACTTCGTAGATGAGAACTGTGTGCCTGTGTTTGTTGCTAGAGTGGTGTCTGCTGCACACAGCTATATACTTGGAGAGAGGGATAAATTTAATAGTCTGTCTAAATAAGCATCAATTTTGCTCAGAGACTGCCTTTTTTTGTTTGTTTTGTTTTGTTTTTGCCTTGGTGTTTGCCTGGAACTGGAACTACAGACAGTTGTTAGCTGCCATGTGGGTGCTGGGAATTGAACCTCCATCCTCTGGAAGAGCAGTCAGTGCTCTTAACTGCTGTGCTATTTCTCCAGCCCTGACAGCCTTGACTTTATAAACACAAAACTTCCTCATACAGGAAGGAGTTTGGGCTGGTAAAGGCAGGTGATATGAGGAGCCGGTAGGGTATACATAGCACAGACTCTACCTGCTTTAAATATTTGCTAGACAGGGCTTTATTAGGGGAGCTTTTCTGGGACTGTACCAGTGATAGAGAAGACATCACAGCCAGCCACCAGTGAAATATAGCCTTCCAAGGACAAAGCTAAGACACTGGTATCATTGAGTTTCTTGCATGGAAGATTCTTGAAAATCTCTTTGGGGACTGTTAGTGTTTGGTTTTGCTCTTCTCTGTTTTGGGGGACCGACCACCCAGCTCCCAGATAAATCACATACAGAGGCTTCTAGTTATAATGCTTGGCTTTAGCTTGGCTTATTTCTTGCTAGTTTTTCTTAACTTTAAATTATCCCTTTTACCTTTTGCCTCTGGGCTTTTACCTTTTCTTATTTCTGTAATCTTTTTTCACTCTTACTCCACAGCTTAGTAGCTGGGTGGCTGGACTCTTTTGTCCTCCTCCTTCTCCCCCTCCTCTTTCCTCCCAGATTTCTCCTGCTCATTCTCTGCCTGCCAGTCCCATCTATCCTCTCTCCTGCCTTACTATTGGCTGTCCAATTCTTTATTAGATTGTCAGTTGTTTTAGACAGGCACAGTAACACAGCTTTACAGAGTTAAACAAAAGTAACACACCTTAAAAAAATATTCTACCACAGGAGACTTAGCATGCAGGAGGCCCTCGGTTTGGTCTTCCATCAACCTACAAACCAGGCATGGCAAAAGGTAGAAGCAGCAGGGTCAGGAGTTCAAGGTCATCCTTGGCTACAAAAAAGTTTTAAGCAGCCTAAAGAATATCTTTTTAAAAAAAAATCAGTCTTTGAATTCTGCTGAATTGGGAAAATATTGCATAATTTTTCTTTGTTGTTGCCTGACTTGAAGCATTTAAAAGGGGACCATGGAGACAGCTCACTAGGTAAATTGTGCTAGCCTTTCACAAAGCCGAGTTCAATCCCCAGATCCCTCATAAAAACAGTTGAGCAAGGTGACACACACTTACAGTCCTAGTGCTGGTGGCGGGGGGGGGGGGGTGGTGTAGAGAAAGGTGGATCCTTGGGGCTCACAAGACAAGACAGCCTAGAGTAGCGAGTAGCACAGTTCTCAACTTTCCTGATGCTGTGACCCTTCAATATAATTCCTCATGCTATGGTGATCCTTCCTCAACTATAAAATTATTTTGTTTCTACTTCATAACTGTAATTTTGCCACTGTTATAAGTCATAATGTAAATATCTGCTACGCAGGCTCTTTGATATAGGACCCCCTAGGCGTCATGTCAGACCCTGCAGGGTGAGAAACAGCTGCCTAGCATAATCAGCAGACTCCAAGCCAATGACAGAGTCTCAAAATAATAAAAAAGAAACAAGCTAGCTGCTGAGACATGACACCCAAGGTTGACCCCAGGCCTCCACATGCAGGGGCACATGCATGTGCACTTGCAGTACATGAACAGACACAAATGCACACATGATAATGTTGGAAAAAATTAAAGTCTCCTTTTAAAGCCTATAATTTTCCTTATTTCACCTTACCTGCATCTTCTTCTATCAGTTCACACAGATGCAGCTTTATTCTCTTAACCCTGAAGCATATTCTCATGTTAGCAAAAATGTGTCTGCCTCAAGATTTACATCTTCTCCTGACAGTGAGCGACATAGAGTACAGTTCCCAAGGAGATCTTTGCTTTTTTTACATTTCAAAAGTCCACTGAGCCTACAAGGATGTTACCTCAGTCTGCATCATGCCCAATGTCCCACCTTCTATAGAGCACTGGGAGTTAGTATGACCAGAACCAGACCCCAACTGCATAGTGGTAATGTAAGAGAATGCCATGCAGCACCAAGGAATGCTCTCCGTCTCTGCAATACCTTCACTCAGATTCCAGAATATTGCAAATTCTGAAACTCAGTGTTTTCACTCCACATATTTTCTGCTCTCACAGAAACACGATGGTTTAATTAAAGAAAGAAAAAAACAATAGTTTCCTGTCAGCATTCCTTACCATGTACCAAACTGTGTAACTTTGAAGGGTATTGTCCTCACGCGTTTGACTTTATAATTATTGTTTGAACTGCTGGACTGAGTCTCATGAAAAAAAAAAAAACTTTAAGTGAACTTTAGCTTGGGATTAGGATGGAATTTGTATCAGTTTCTGAAAGGGCCCTAATCGTGCTTTGGATGTTTGGTTCTATATATTTATGAAAAATGCAGTTGTCAGTGTTGACTATTAAAATCAAAATATCAATCAACTCTAAAGAATGCTGAGGGCCTGGAGCTCCCAATGGATGTGGTGTTTTCTGGGTGTATGAATGGTTAAAACTGAGGAGGAGGCCCATGCTTGCTTTCTCTTTGATGGCAAAGACTGAGTCAGGTGACATCAGGAGCAGCATGTGGCATGGAGCAGTGTGTGATCAGTCCCCATCTCCTCTGGACAAAACAGTAGGACTCTGCCACTGACTCTTCCTTGCCCCGTATCTGTTAGTCTGTTTCCTCATAGCGAACCATATAGACCTCTGTGGGTTGTAGTTTCTGTACTTAATCCTCTTTGCCTCGCTCTCCTCATCAGCAAATGCAGAAGTCACCACTCTTACCCTGTTGGATTGTTGTGAGTATATGCAGAGAGCCTCTAATGGTGTGTGGCCCGCAGTAAACACTACACACCTGCTAGCTGTTATTAGTTAAACCAAATGTCCCTGGATGGAAAGCCCTGACTTTCTATCCCCCTCCCCACCCCCACCCCCCAGTCTTAGGGGTCACCTCGCTTCCTCTTTTTGCTGTAGTTTGCTCCATGTCAAATTGCTATCTGTCACACAAGGTTGTTGTAAGGGCTGATTTCTCTTCTTTCTCCTGTGTTCAGGACAAACTCAGGGCCATGAGCATGCCAGGCAGAAGATTTACCATTGTAGTATGTCACAGCTAGCTATTTTATTTGTTTTGTTTTTGAGGCAGAATCTTGCTATGTACCTCCAGCTAGGCTAAAATTGTAATCCTCCTGCCTCCGATTCCCAAGTGCTGGGATTACAGGCAGGTGTAACCAAGTTCAGCAAAGACTGCATTTGGATGGGCTCTGAGCAGAGTAACTTTAGGGCTTATTTACGTTGGACACATAGGTGTTATACCTCAGACTCCCCTCACGGCCCTCTAGCTTGACCTCACAGAGTAGCTGCCCAGTGAATCCAAAGAAAAGAGTTGAAGGAGATTGAGATATCTTTGGGGAAGGAAGAAGGATCTGGTGTTAGGATTTACATGGTCTGTTTCTCAGGGTTCAGGTTTCACATATCTAGCACCCCAAGACTTATCAGAGAGAGGGACCCCACCAGCCCACAGGATGTTAGAATGTTCATTTTCTTCATTTGTTTTGAATCAAATGTTCCAACTGGAGGATTCTCCCTGCTGTGGTAGGGTGGGAATGTTTCAGCAAATGTATCAGAAAGATCTGGTTTCTCTCTTTGCAAAATATCTATTACTTGAATCACAGAATCTGAGAGTTGCTGATGGAACAGACACCCCAGGTGGTGCCCAAGCAGAAGGTTCCTCTGTGATTTTTCTTTGATGATTCCTGCCTGGCTGCCTAGCCCTATATCAGTCCTGAACGTACAAAACTTAGCTTGGATAACAGATGAGAAACCCAGCAGTCAGCCCTACTGTAGAGGAGCTAGTGTATTGTGGCCCTCGTGAAATGCTCAGTGATCTTGGGAATGCAGTAAGGGCATAGAGGGAATCCATTCATATGCAAGCCTGGTATTCAAGTAACTTATGAATGATTAAAATTCATTCCAGAAGTTCATGGGTCTCTGAGGCAGGCCCGTCTCCCCTTCCATTCTCCTGATACCTCATTCACCTTCATCGTGGACAGGACCTTTCTTTAATTTTGGCCACTCCTGGCAGTGTCTATGTCTGGAGACTTTCCTTGATTATTCTTAGTCCCTAGAGACTAGATGTGTTGCCTGGACTGAAGGCAGCCTCTTTTCTGGTCAAAGGAATGCCATCAAAACCCTAGTGATGCAGTCGGCAGTTGTGTTCCTAGTAAATGTTTAAGTATGTTGAGCTGCGCAGTAGCTTCAGTAAAAGGTTACCACCAACACAAACTATAACCACTTAACTGCTTAACAAAGCCTTTTCATTTGCACAAGTCCAGGAATTAACCTGCTGTTGGTTCAAGACTAAATACAGTTTGTGTTCTAGAAGTCACTGATGAAAAGGACTCATTATCTTTTTCTTAACCTACTGACCATGATGAGTATGTTTTTATATATAAAATTATATTTATAGGGGATGATCTTTCCCCTATCCCTGAAAACTGAAAGCCCTTTAAAGGCCTCTATATTTGCCATAATATTGTCAGCTTGACAGGATGTAGAGTTACCTAGGAGACAAACCTCTGAGCATGTATTCGAGGGGCTTTTCTAGATTATCTTAACTGAGCTGGGAAGATGTATCCTTAATGTTGGCTCTGCTCTGCTCTCATGCAGAAGTTACTGTTGCTCTCAGATCCTGCCATGGACTGCTAGTGGTTCTTTTCCGTCAGTCAAACATTTCACATCCAGTTTGGGTCAGACCTGCCTCTGCAGCTTGAATAAATGTTTATGACAATCCTCGTGGGCAAGATGCTATGCTGGTGACCTAAGGATGGGGGGGGGCTCCAAGTCTGAGCTCTATCTTCAGTGAGTTTCTAAGGTAGAACAGAGCCATAGAAGGCTGTGTGGGGTATCCCTGAGTGACCCACAGTGGTATCCAGGAAGGCTGTTCTGTACTGCCATCACCAGGCAAGGCTTCCTGGATAAGGTGAAGCTTGAGCCAAATATTAAAGCATGCCAATAGTTAACAGCTCAGTTGGAAGAAATACATGTGCTGAAACTATATCCCTAGAGACAGGCTACCTGGCCCGGAATAGGGAGTAGCTACTGAATGCCTCTCCTTTTTCTCCTCTCTCTCAATCCCTTTAGCGACCCAGTTGAATTATATGCCTAGACATTCTGATTGGGCTCAGCAATGAAAAGAAAGGCATTTTAGACGTGGAAACAGCTATAACCACTGAAGAGAGGCAGGAAAGTGAGTTTTGAGGATAGGCAGTAAACAGTATAGTTCTGTCATGTACTCACACTTGAGAGGCAGTCCCACAGGTCACATGTATACTTTCTGCACTGAGGAGTCACTGACAGTTTTTCAAGGAGGGTAAAGTTCTGTGAGATCCAAGAGCTTTTCATTATGACCTGTGCTCTGACAGTTGGAGGCGAGACATTGATGTCCTGACTAAACTGCAGGTGAAATGCAAACTCAGGTCCCTTTGAACCTGTAGTGATGTATTTTATATTTAATGAAACCAGTCTGGAATATCAGAGAACAGATCCACCCAAAATCAAGTCAGGAGGGTCAGAGAGTGGTAACTTACACCTTTAATCCCAGCAGGAAAAAGACTGAGTGGTGACCTATGCCTTTAATCCCATAACTCCAGAGACAGAGATCTTTCTGTGTTTCTGTGAGTTCAAGGCCTAACTACCAAATAGTAGTAGCTCACACCTTTAATCTTAACTCTAGAATATGTTGTAGAGTTGAACCCGGAAGTGAAACAACTGTGTGAAGAAGATATTTAAGGCAGGTGAAGGAAGACAGAGAGGTATTCTGTAGAAGCAGCATAGAGCCAGGCTGAGAAATCTGAAAGATAGCTTTTACCCTGAGAAGTTGGCTGGGTAAGATTTGACTGTGGTCTCTTTCCTCTCTCTAATATTCCAGATTTTCCCCAATATCTGGCTCTGAGTTTTCATTAAATACAAACTAGAATTTGTGTTTTATGACACCTGTTCTGGAATGGCTGGTGGTCATTACCCCCAGTGCTAAGCCCACAGCCTCCAAAACATATCACAAGATGAGTCTCATATTTCACATCTCAGGGTTTTGACCACTTGATCATATTCAGGAGAAGGACTTTTTTTAGACTTTCATATACCATTGTTACAGCAGAAAGAAGGGACCAATTTGCTTAGATATAGTAAAGGAAAGGATGCAGGAATTTTTGCTGACAAGCAGGCAGCCAAGAAGTATGTATGGAATCCTTGATTTTCCTATGCCTTATCATTTTTAAATTAACTTTTGAGTGATAGGCTCAACTGGCATTTCATACTTATGTATTATTATAGTCTGTCTTTATGTGTTCTCTTTCCACACATCCCTGCTCTGTCCACCACCCTCGGGTTTTGATCTACAGTTTGGCGGAGCAGCTGTTGTCAAAGACCCAAAGGCCATTCCCAGGTGAAAGCTCTGCTCTGGGATTATTGTCCATTTGGTAGTCTTCCTCTCAAGAAGTCAGGGGAGACAGATATTCACCCAGATCATGGAGGCTGTCACAATATGGAAGGGTCCTGTAAGTAGAGTTAAGCAATGGGCTACCACCAGCGCAGCACCACAATAGGGCACAGCTCAAATAATAACACCTTCATTTATTAACATCACACACTGGCCTGATTCTGAAGCTGCTCAGGCCCAAACATGATTTAGGCTCTAGAAATCACTGCTGCAAAGAACCCCTTACTTTTCTTAATCCAGCAGTCCTAATATGTTTTCCAAAAATACTTAAATGCCATGTGTACAGAGTATAATCTTTATTCCACACTTAAAATTTAAAATCACCCTTTCAGATCCTTTCCATTGTTATTTTGTGTATATGCTGTGCTTCATTCTCTCTGTAATAAGGAAGTCTCCTGGAGATGTTTTGGGGTATCTAGGAGATGCATAAACCTTTAAGGGTATAAATGGTTTAATGGGAAAATAGGATAGGTCAGCTGGGCATCTGTCAACTGAGTTACACACAGAGTTCTCATGAGGAAAATGCTAAGCAAAAGGCCTTCTTCATAGCTGAGACTAAGAGGGAATTGCCTCACATTTAACAAGAATGACCTCTGGAAAGATATTAAAATGTTTTCTATGTAAGTATGAGGATAATGCAAACCTCTTTGTAAAGATTATGTCCAGCTGAAATTATGCTATGTATGAGTTATTTGTCCCTTTGCTCAAACAAAGTCCTTGACAAAAGCAACCTAACGAAGGTTTGGTTTCAGTTTAAGGGCGCTGTCCATCATGGTGGGAAGTCGTGGCAACGGGGGGGGGGGGATTTGGCTCTGCTTCCTATCACTTTTTTATTTAGTCCAGGACCCTAATTAAATGGATTGCCTACATTCATGAAGACCTCCCCAATTCAGATTAATTTAGAAGATCTCTCACAGGAATATCCAGTAATATGTCTCCATAGTGATTCTAAGTCCTGTTAAGTCCATAATCAAGGTCAACCACCACACACCGCAATTGACATTGTCATTTCATTTTGAGACAGGCTCTCACTACATAGCTCTGATGGATCTCAAATTCTCATTTTCCTGCCTCTGCTTCCAAAATCTTGGGACTATAGGCATCACCATGCCTGGCTAGTTATCACTTGAGACATCTGCTGGCCAGTGAGGACCCGGGGGCAGCAATCACAGGCTACCATACATCTTGGATGGTCATTATTGAATCTCTAGGATCAAGGCCAATGCCTGCTTTGTTGTAGGCATTCACTCAGACTTTAATGAAAGATAAATTGATTTCATTACCAACTGCCTGAGAGTATTGTATAGTTGATTTCTTATTTATGAAAGTGAAGAAGTTTCCAGAAAGAGAAGCCACCAGCACTGCTGGCCTCCCCACACAACATACAAGTTGAAGAAAAGAGAACTCTAGATCACAGCTAAGAGTTATGAGGATTGATCCCTAGAAAGCAAACTTGCATAGACCTGGAAATGGACCAGAAATGTTTAAGCAGAACTTGAGCTCAGTTTGTAGAAGATTAGAGAAAGAAATCAAGGTTTGATCCCTTTAAATGAACCACCAATGGGAATCCGGAGATAAACTGACTTTCAGATTCACTACAACATGGTACTTACAGAAGGGTCACTCAGCAAACGGCCTCAGGCTTACAGTTCTTTCAGACTCCCAACAGCATCGCTCTAAGATGTGGTAGGGTCTTTGACATAGACATGGTGAGAGGGAATGTATCAGAAAGTATGCCAAGGAGATAGTGTGTGTGTGTGTGTGTGTGTGTGTGTGTGTGTGTGTGTGTGTGTGAGAGAGAGAGAGAGAGAGAGAGAGAGAGAGAGAGAGAGATTACCCTTCTCTTCCCTCTCTGCGAGTTTGGAAAACAGGCTGGTTATTAAAAGAAAACAAATCTAAAAGGAGGGTTTTTAAATTTTATTATTTTACTTTATATATACTGGTGTTTTACCTTATGTATGTCTATGCCTATGTGCATGCCTGTGTCCCTGGAGGTCAGAAGAATGAACTGAGTCCCTGAAAAGAGTAGCAAGTGCTCTTAACTGCCACCAGGCCATCTTTTCAAACTCTAAAAGGAACTTCTTAAAAAGCAAAAGAAGGGTTGGTGAAAAACCAAAACAAAAGTAAATCTAAACAAAACAAATAATGTGACGCTTGGAAAATGAAGTAAAAAGATTAAGGAGAAGCAAAAAAAAACAAGTGTCAAACAAGAGGTTCCCTCTGAGCCATCACATAAAAGGAAAGAGAGATGAATGCTGAGAAACTGTTTTTAAGCTTATCATGACGGTGATTGTGTGTGGGTGGGGGGTGTCAGGGACAACTCTGTGGAGTCGGTTCCTTTGCTTCTACCTTCACATGAGCTCTGGGGATTCAGCTCAGGTCTCTATGTTTACAAAAGGCAAAAACTTTCTGTGCTCAGCCATTATCTGGCCCAGATGTTACTTTTTGTTTTGTTTGTTTCTCCGTGCAGCCCTTGCTACCCAAGAACTAGCTCTGTGGATCAGGGAGGGGGGCCTCCAGCTCACCGAGCTCCACCTGCCTCTGCTTCCTCCCTGTCCAGCTCCAGAGGTAACTTTTAAGCTTTTACTTACTACTTGAGCCAGCGAAGCGCAGGACAGCCCGGCATCTGGGCCTCGTCTGTCTGTGTCTTCCTTCCAGTGGACCGCCTGTTTAGTTTTGCACGGACACAGGTAGTTTCTCAAGAGGTGCCTGTCTGATCACTTCATCCCTGCTTGGAGGATGCAGGCACCCGGAGTCTAAAATTGGAAGTCCCCTTGGGTTCCTAAAACAGCAGAACCTTGAAAAACAAAGCCCCTCTCCCACACCACATGAGGGCAAGGATGAACCCTGGAGCAGAAGGAATTATCTTATGAACCCAGATTGATTCCCTCAAGTGATGGCATCGGTAATGGCCCCTAGCAGAACCAGAAGCGAGATGCTTGACCAGACCACATTCTGACCAGGATGCTGAATCACTCAAACCTCTTGCCCATGCTCTAGTTCTTTTCTCCCTTTAAACCTAAACCTCATCCACTGTCCCCAGCAGAACTGGGACAACCAGGCCCCGCTGTTTGTTCTTCCCAGTGTGGACGCTCACTAAATCCCTCTGCTCTCTGCCTTTTACTCATTTCTTTAAGTGGAAACTGGGTCAGATGACTGAGCCGACCCTGAAGGGATTTCTGAAGCCCAAGCATTTGCCTTAAAATCTTCAGTGGTAAGTAGGCCTTTGACGCCTCAGTTCTGAAAGTGTGTGTGTGTGTATGTGTGTGTGTGTAATGATTTACTGGGAGGCAGAGGCAGGCAGAACTCTGGGAATCTGAAGCCAGTTTGGTTGACATAACACGTTCTAGGCCAGGCAGAGCTATACTATGTTTTAAACAAACAAACAAATGTAAAAATCTCACACCCACATCTGAGAAGGACAGGGTGATAACCTGTTAATATGTGACCAGGATGTGGCTTCCTTGTGAGTCTTTTCTTCTTCAGAAAAATACTGTCTTCAAATTCACATCCACCTGCCTGTGCCAAAGAAAGCTGTGCACTTGTGACCTGTTGGCCACAGCTACTTCTGTCCTCCATCCATCAAAATCCTGTGCCTGTCACCTCCTCTATCTCCTCTTGGACATGTGTCCTTTCCCATATTCAGTTTTTATCACTTAGGGGACACGGAACTGTATCTCAGCCACTTATTTGCCACACGACCTTAGGAAAGCTCCCAAGATGCCAGCATTATCCATTTGAGTACTGGTACCACCCAGAGAGTTCCTCCAGGGTCGCCACAGAATGACGGTTGGGTCACTGCGCTAGCCTCAGCATTTTCTGGGAGTACATGTAGTTATCGCTATTTGCTTTTTCAGTCTTACTAAATAGAAGGACACTACCTTCCAACAATGCTCATTATATTTCATCTGCACTTTAAATGAAATACCCATCCTGAGAGTTGTGGCTTCCTCTTTCTGACTTCTTCAAGGGACTGAGTATCTTCATCTGGAACAGGGGTTGTCGAGAGCTGACTTGGTGTGGCCACCTAGCTCATATTTCCAAGGCTGATCCTTCTCAATGTCTCTGTCCACATTTCTGCCAATTCCACAGCATGTCTGCAATATCTTTTCTTCTCTGAAGCCAGAAGGCCTGAATCACCATTTTCATCTCTGCCCAAACAGTGGTGAGTAGATAACAGAGAAAGAAAGCATTTGGGTAGGGAGGAAGCAACTGGTCCTTTTCCTACAATTCCTTAGGAACCTCTTGTCTGTCAGAATCTATACAGGTGATGGGCAGATTGTTGTTTCTTAGCATCTCAGACTCTTAATCACAATAATTAATAATTAATGCAATATCTACAAAATTATTGACTGATTCTTTGAGCACTAGTAGCTAAGTTTTCAAGTCTCTAGTTATTCATTCTGTCAACGGACCTTCTGTGGGAATGAGCTACTTCTGTGGGAATGAGCTACATGTTCTTTGAGGTTAACACTGAGCCCAGGACCTTGATATAAAGACAGAGCTAAGTCCTCCCAGTCACCGGCCTACATGCAGTTCTCAGAAATGCACACCACTGAGGCAATCACGGTAGGCAAGGTCTGTGTGCCACCCTTAGGACCCTGCTCATACCTCCAGGTGAGTGATCAGGACTTGCACTATGTGTTTTACTTCCCTGTATTTCGACACAGGTTGGCAAACACCTCAAGGAAAGCTTTTCTAGTAGAAATTCGTGGGGCTAATTCAACAAATAGTTATCAAGTGGGGACTCTGGGTGCAATGAAGTCACACTGATATCTAGCTTTATGACTCCTGTCTTCAAGGAAAAGAGTAAACATAGTGTAAACAGCCCTAGACTTTCAAAGGCTCCTAAGAGGTCATCGGTGGCCAGAAGCTCTCTGCCAAGGCTCTGTCTGATTTTTATAGGAGCAGCTTTGTAGATAATAGGAACTACAGGAAAGACATCCAGACTTCCCAGTTGAGTTTTATCTGGACGATTTTTGTTTGTTTCTTTGTTTTCTGTTTCTGCAAACCCCTGGATTAGAAGAGATAAGAATCCAAGTGTTACGATTTATTCTTGGTTGTCAACCTGACTACATCTGGAATTAACTAAATAAAGCCCAGGTGGCTGTGTACACCTATGAGGGCTTTTTTCTTCATTAAACCCTGTGGCTTCAGAAGATCCATTTCTAATATAAATCCTTGAGATAGCAAAATCCACCTTTAATTTGGGCCACACCTTCTGCTGGATGGAAGATGCTCTCTTTGTCTTCCTGCTCTGATTCTGGCTGACAAGTTCATTCCCTCACTAGCATGAGAGCCTACTTCAGGATTCCAGCATATACTGAAGTTCAAATGAGACATCAGCCTCATGGAATGAACAAATGCTGGATTCTTAGATCTTTTATTTGTACACAGCCATTGTTGGACTAGCTGGACCACAACCTCTAAGCCATTCTAATAATGTGTGTGTGTATGTGTGTATATGTGTACATGTATGTGTGTGTATGTGTGTGTTTTCTAAAAGTCTGTTCCTCTAGAGAACCCTAATACACCAAGCATCTGTCTTCCAGAAATGCAAAGGCCATTAATTAATTACCCAGGCAGTACACAGAGCTCCAGAATTCCCCACAAGACTAGTCCAGTTCTTCAGAGAGTCTTCAAATATTTCACCACTGTCTGTCTTTGGTTTTTGCTTGCTCTCAGTTGGGCACAGTAGAAAATTAAAAATTTGTTCATTCTAACAATTCTTTAAAAAAATCTGGGATAACAAAATGGATGAGATAAGTGTAAAATCAATTTAAAAGATGCTGTTACTAGAAATAGAACAGAACTGCTTTCTTCTGTAGACTGAGTGGTGGCCAGGGGTCTGCAGGCTGCCCTGGATCCAGGCCTGGGAAGTGACTCAGTTATGGCAAAGAAACCACTGCATGGAACAACATCCTTGGGCTGGGTGTGGGAATGGGACATATTGGATGATAGAAATTCTGCTCTTGTGCACATATTGTTTTGAAAAATCCAGGCATGAGATCATTTGGCCTGGATGTTTTCTCTGAGGGTTTCTCACAGACAAACACAGTTATCTGAATTGAGTTAGAGCAAGGGAAAAGCATTTGGGGGATTATCTGATTGTGCACGGGGACAGCTATGCACATCTCAGCCGGGTTAAATGGTTTTCTGTTTGTTCCCTAGAGGCACAGCCATGAACATCTGATCATACCACTTTTTTTTTCTCTGTTCCACAGAAGAGTTTGCAATTCTCCAAAACTAGAGTCAGGAAACTGAGTCCATGGACTCTTCTTTGAAGCAGACATTACCTGAAGACGGCTCTCGTTTAAGATGAAAAATAGTTCTCAAGATAAGTCATGATCTCTGCCACAGGGAGACCACAGGTAACATGAGCCTTAAGTCACTGGAACTGCCTCTTTCTAGAAAGGTGGGCTTGATGTTGTCACACTTTCAAAGTGTTTCTGATCACCTGTCTGTGACTATCCAAAAGAAACCAATTAATTATGGGTATTGCACATGCATCTCTATCAGCGTTGGTCTTTGCTCTGTGGTTAGGGTTTTCTGTGCCTGTGCCGCCACTTGCCATCCACAGGACTTTGGCCAGACTCCCTCATTCTGCCTCATCTGTTGCTTGATTTGCTTGGTTTTGCCTAAGCTTTTCTCCTTAATAGAATGTTTTCCTAAAACGCTATCACTCAACAGAAAACTAGAAGGCATTGTGGCCTTTCCTCTATGAAAGGACCTTGGAGCCTGTTGGTCATGGTTTTCTTAAGTGGACAGGAGAGAAAGAGGAGTGTTTGCTGAGTTTGCCCTTTAGACTGGCGTCGTTGGTACATACACAATACGGAGATCCATCCATCAGGAAGGCAGTCTGAGGAACAGAGAAGGGAAGCATGGTTGACCCTCCCTCTCTCTTCCAGACTGCTCAGGGTCAACTCCTGCAACCCAAAGATTTGCTGAGGAGGACAGACCCTGAGATCCAGAAGTCAAACTCCTTCAATTGGAGAGGATGATGGTACAAAGTATCATAGAGTCTGCCGGTTTGGGATGATGGTGTCTTAGGTATATGTAGGACAGAGCAACTACTGAGTAGCACACCCAGTCCCAAGCTTAAAGTCCTTCTTATCCTGTGAGAACTAGATGTGCAGTCAAGGCATTAAGAAATCTAAATATTTCAGATATGTCTGTTATTAAGAAAACTAGTGATATGTAGGATACATGTCTGACTTTTGAAATAAATTGTCTAGGAGGATATTAGATTATTCCAGCCATTTTTTCTGGAGTTCAGAGGTCAATATACAATACTCAAGAATTATCTGTTAAAGTCCCCTGAGGTATATAGTTGTCATTTGTCAGCAGTCTTGGAGTAGGACTTGAATTTCAATTCTTCCCCTGCTTCATACATGTAAAAAAACTCTGGAGAAAGCATTTTGTCATCCTGGGATTTGGTTTCCTCATCCATATGTATACACACATACACCATATACTATGTGTTTATCCATTATAGATACATTTGCCCTATACATAACATATACAGGCTAAGTATACATACCTACTTAAGCATATGTTTAAGAACTATATGTGTATTTACACTGTATTATATACATCATACATATATTTAAAATTAAATAAGCACACACATACCTGTTATTACTAAGACAAGGATGAGCTATTTCCTTGAAGCTATTAAATTATTGTAGTGGCTCCAGTTTGTTTATTTAGTGTAGCACATGAAAAGTATGACATGAGCTGGGTTTTTGTTTTGTTCTGTTCAGGGGTCTTGGTGACCCCGATAGCCCCTGTTCTTTCTTGGCACAGACTTTCCAAATGAGATTTGTCCCAGCCTCTCTGAAGATTTTTACATTGTGGATAATGCTGGTTTAGGGTCTATAGCTTGGTCTTCATGGTCCTACTTTTCTACATCTGCTATTTTAATTACATTCTCTATACACAAGTATATAATCTATAAATACATGCTTCGAAGAACTGCAATGAAAGTGACATGTGGTCATGCCTATGAAAGTGGCTGTCATGGAGTGGTACACTGCAAATGTCATGCATGGTGGTATCCTAGGCTGGATTTTGTTGAAATGCGAGCTCTGTATGTGTGGCTGTGTGCTTAGATGGGAAATAGATGATAGAATGGATCCATCAGCAAATAAAAATATATCTTGATCCTTTTATTTCTGGGTTTTAGAAGCAATTTATAACAAATGCTTAGACTCTGTCCAGTAAAAAAAAAAAGTGATTTCTTACTTGAGACATTCTAAGTTTCTACTGGAAATTTATATCCTCTGGGTGCGTGAGGGACGGCCATGCCCTTTCTTGTCTCCTCTTTCCTTGGCGGATGAGGTAGACTTGGGCTTTCTCCACAGACCATCAGGACCAAATGCTGACATGCTAGGTCTTAAGAAAGAGGACATCACTTAGATGCTTAGGAGACTTCCTGGCATTGCTCATAAATTATGAATGGCACAATTGAATATTTTCCATTCTGAGTACACATACCCTTTCTGTTCCCAAATGTAACTTCATAGTTCATATTTTGTTCTCCCGCATGGCTGCAGTGGAGGTTAAATAATTTACATTTCTATTAAACCTTTCCTGGTACCACCAAAACAGCTTTTAAAAATGCAATCATTGAGGTCTCAAAAAAAAATTTAAGGATTGGAACAGTAGCTCCATGGGGAGAGTCTACCTAGTGTGCTGGAGACCCTGGGTTTGATCCCCAGCACTCTGAGGGGGGGAGGGGAGGGAAGGAAGGGCTGAGAGGAGGGGTTTCAGGTGTGTAGACATGTATGCAGATAGAGCATTCTTCCAAGCCACTGAACCCCTGTGTCAGAGCCAGCATGGTGATGCTCTGCTCGGCACGTGTGGAAGCGCTATGTGTATTCCCTTTGCACTGACTTGAGATCTAGGTATAGCTCAGTCTTCATGGCCTGTCATTTGTTTCCTGTTGCTAATAACACAATAGAACAGACTGGGTAAATTATAAAGCAAAGAGGACAGTTGGGGCTTGTGATTCTGGTCCCAGGCTGTACTTGACAGTGGCCTGTTTGCTACTGAGTCCTGAAACAGAGCAGAGCAACATATGATGAGACAGGGAATGCAGGAGAGTTTTAGCCAAACTGGCCCTTAGGGTAGATCCTCACTGATGATAACCCATTAGCCCATTAGTTCATTCATCTGGGAGGGAGGGTGGAACCCTGATTGCCTAAGTCTCACTTCTCACTCTTACATAACGGAGTAAGATGACATTTAGCCACTGCATCATACATTTTGGACAAGATAAACCATATACAAACAGAATCTATTTCTTACACCTTTTATTTTCATAGAAAATTTGAATCTTGGTCCTGCTATCAGATTATTTCTTCTAGCCTCATAAGAGGGAGGAGGCTCTTGTAGTTTCTAACTAAATCATATCCAGGAAAGTCGCCACTACACCTTTCCAGGTGGTGAGTGTTTAGATAGCATTTTGCATTTATATGCTCACTTTTGACCTCTGTGGGAGAGACAGGGTTCACAAGTTACAATACAGGTCAGACAAGTGGAGCATATAAAGCGACTTTATGTTTGTCCGTTTCAAATAACGACAGATACCCTCTTACTATTACAAGCAAGCTGGCATTCCTGAGTTTCCAGTTATCGCCCAAAGAAACAGATTCCAGGCGTCGTGATGGCATCTGCCTGTAATCCCAGCACTTGAGAAGCAAGGGCAGGAGGGTTGGTCGCTCAAGTTTGAGATAACCCTGGTCTATGGAGCAAGTTCCAGGTCAGCTAGGGCCAACTATCAAGACTCTGTCTTCAAAGGAAAGAAAAACATATGGAAGGGTCTGGCAATTTAACTCAGAGTGCTTGAGAACTGGAGTTTGGATCCCAGCACCCATGTGGCTCACAGTCATCTGTAACTCCAGCACTAAGAGATCCATTGTCTTCCCCTGGCTTCTTTGGAAATCATTACTCACCTCTCTCTCTGTCTCTGTCTCTGTCTCTGTCTCTCTCTCTCTCTCTCTCTCACACACACACACAGAGCATACATATTAAAATGTAGTCTATGGCTTATATTCTTATACAAGCTCTGCTGTTGCCACAAACAGTATCCCAGTGAAAGGAACGGAAGCAGCAGGAGCAGCTCACACAGGTCATCAGACATCCTGAGCTAAATGCTTTGTGCATTTGACCTTACTGGAACCTTATGATATCCCCAAAAGGGAGGATGCGTTATCCCTCTATTATATAGATGAGACAGGTGCAGATGAACCGCACAAAATACAGTACCTTGTCTAACACTGTGGGAGCAATTCTGTTGAACAGTAATAGACTAGGTCCATCTGATCTCTGGTACCAGACTTTTTCTCTTTTTCCAATTTCTTTTTCTTTTCTTGAATCCCCATGCCCTCTCTCTTGTGAGAAAGTGTTCTTTTACACAGCCCATGTAAGTCTCAAAGTTGTGATCCTTCTGCTTCAGCATCCAACGTTCTAGATTTGTGGGCATGTACCACCACATCTGGCTCCCAGAACTTGGAAGTAGTGCTTTACACAAAACTAATTCCATGTTTGTGTTGATGGCACAAAATAAGAGCATTTGTAGATCTGTTTACAATGAATTGATTTTCTAACAAAACATCAGTGATGTGTTGGTGATACAAATAGAAAATGACCTGGCCACTTACAAAAACAACTGGCCAATTCCTTACAAAGGCAATCACAGGCTCCTACATGCTTATGATGTGCCATAACAATCCTACTCCTGTGCATTTACCCAAGAGAAATAGGAACAGATGTCCATGCTAAAACCTGAGTGGGAATATGTGTGGCACCTTTATTCACAGTAGCCCTTCAGGGAAACAGTCCAAATGAACAGGTAGACTGATCCATCCATACTATAGACTGATGCTCAGTAATACTGAGGAAAACCACCAATCAATGCCCAGAGTAGAACCACAGAAATACTGCACTGAGGAAAAGACACCAGATACTAAGCTACATTCTGTGTGATTCCATTTGGTAGAAGGTTAGAAGTAAACTTCACAGCCCCATCAGAAAGCAGATCTGTGGCTAGCAGAGTGGGAAGAAGGCATCCAGTGGAACTTCAGGGTGATGGGAACACTCTTCATCTTCATTATTGGAATGCCCTTGCAAAAAGTATACATCTACTGGAACTTACACATTTTATTTATTAAAACATTTTAAAATGCTCTTTGATTATGCATGCATGTGTGTCTATGCGGTAGAATATGTGCACATGAGAGTCCAGTACCACTGAGGCAAGCAGATGTCATCAGACCCTCTGGAGTTAAAAGTAAAGGTAGGTGCTGGGAATGGAACTGAGGTGCTCTGCAAGAGCACTCGTACCTGCCCAACTCCCTCCCCAGCCCGCACATGTGACTTTAAAGGGCCATTGGTCAGGTGGTGCAGTGGCTCCTGACCTCAATCAAAGCCCTCAGGTGGCTGAAAGAGGAGGAGTCCCACAAGTCTGAGGGAGGCCTGGGCCACACGCGTGACATCCTGTCTCAAGAAGCCAAAGACAAAATGGAGACTTCTCCTGTGTAATTTATATCTCCATCTGATTGTAAACTCAGCACTAGAGAGGGAGAGAGGACTGAGTACCCTAGGGCCAGCCTGAGCTTCATAGCGAGACCATCTCAAAAACACCAACCCTGAAAAATACCATCTATGGGGCAATTGTCATGGCCTTGACCTGCAACTGCGTCTCCTGAAGAAACGCCGTTAACAGTGAGGTGATTTCAGTTGATGTACTGTCTGTGTTTGGTAAAGGTCAAGGAGGGATCTTAGTGGGAAGAGGGCGGAGACATAACAGGTGTCTAATGCAGGTTCCTGTCTTGATAAGAAGGTTCATACATGACCTTTAGGAAGGTGATGGAGCATTAAATATGAGGCAGCTTAGAAACCAGAGGAGGTACATTCCCAATGTGCCTGAAGAAGATAACTATATTCATTTTTTTCCTCTAAGGAAGTTTAATGTAGGCTAGAACAAGCATCAGATAAAAATGTTGAAATAGCTAAAGGGTGCTCATGTGGAAGAGATGCTTAATTTTTTCCTTTACACTTAAAGAACAGAAATAATCTTGGTGTGGGGTGGGAATTATAGAGAGAGGGGGATTATGGGATAGACAAGAGGGAGAAAAAAGAGGGAGTCATACTCAGAGCGAAGATCCCCCCCCTGCTGGCCCTGCACACCTTTGCTCATAGGACTTTGACAAGAAATGATGCTTTCTGAGCTTCCCCAGGTGCAAAATGAGCACAGGGCTTCTGGAGCTGTGCTGATGATCAATCTTCTTTTAGCAGAGAGCCGAACACATAGTGTTCAAGAAGCTATAGGGCAGGACAAGGTGAAGGCTGTCTCCTGTTCCCAAGTATGAGCAAACACAGTGCTCACCCTCCGTGCAGAAGGATGATGGGTGACAGGGGACTGAGTGACATGTGGATAGATGGACATTCAAGGTCCTTCCTCCCTGAGCATTTCACTGTCCCCAGATGAGGAAGGAGCACAAAGGGCAGAAGATGGCTCTTTTGTTTTTGGTGAAAACGTTTTCTCTCTATAGGCAGTCAACCCTCAGCTTCTGAGTCAAAAAAAAAAAAAAAAAAAAAAAGAACCTCAGCTTTTTCAATATGGTTTTCTGGGGTGGGGGGAGTTATGACATTACCAATGCTCAACATACTCTATCCTTAATATCAAAGCTTGGAATATAAATTACAAAACGAAGTTATGAAAATGCATATGAAATGCAAAGGAAATAACCAAACAGGCTCTAAGTGATGTAACTATGCATAACAAATGCTCTGGCGCATTGAGAACATCCGAGGAAACAGCATTATCAGAGCACTTGGGATTCTGAGACATTTTCCCTAGGCATGTCATAAGGATGCCCACATAGTCACATGATTGGGATAAAGCCAAAAAGAAATTGCTGTGTCTTCCTATAAGGACATCAGAGCTTGTGTCAATCATCAATCAAACATGCTCCATTAAAGACATGCATATATATCTTTTCTCTCTGAAAAGCCAGCAAAAATATGTGAGTAACACACACACACACACACACACACACACACACACACACACCATATACACACATCAGGAAAAGAGAGCACTTTGAGGTTAAAGAAAGTTTTAAAAAGTGTGAATGCCGAATGCATCACTGCACACAGTGTTCAGAAACCATCACCTGTCTGCTTATTGAGGGATGCAGCCATGAGAAGCAGCTAGTTCACACCACAGGAACTTGGGAAGTCACCAGGCCTGGGGTGTTGGGTCCCTAAAGGATGGAAGTTAATTATGGAAATAGCAGTGAAAATAAAAGCCATGGTCAAAAGAAACAAGGACAATTCACGTTTCTCCTCAGCATCACAGAAATTAGATACTTATTCTGTGGAGATGTTGAGCACAAGAGACTCCCACCCCAGGAGTCTCTTGTGATTTCTCTGACAGATGTACTCACTTTGAGATCATCTCTTGACCTTCCAGCTAACCCCAGACTGGGAATCTAGCTTTCACTCCCTCCCTGAATCCAGGAACTTTTTGAAAATTTTTAATTTGATGTTTGTTTTTATAATTTTATATTAGGCTAGCCAAGAGGTATAATATGATCATATGTGCATCTTTTATGAGTTTCTGTTTGTCTGTGGTTCTCATTTGTCCTTCTGTCTTCTCAGCTCTGTTGCATGCACCCATGTTTTTCTAGGCTTTCCCTCAGAACAGTGTAACTCACCTCAGAATTGTTTCCTGCCTGCTGGAGCTTACCCGATTATCTCCTGCTCTTTGTGTTTTGAGCCTGGAAGTTGCTTGCCTCTGGGCTCCTCCCAGGGCTGAACAGCCGTCATTCTATGGCTTTCCTTTCTTTCTTCCCTGGTATGTCCTGGGTAGTTGCTTTCTTTGAGATAGATTAAGTAAGAATCTCAAGGACTATGTATCTACGAAATGCAAAGGGGAGAGTCAATAGGGTTGGGAGAACTGAGCTCATCCTTCAAGTTTAATAGATAGCAGGACTGTGCAAGACGTCCATTCTTGTTTCTGAGGTAGGGGATGGAAGTGTCAGAGGGGTGTCATTCCCAGCCCCAGGGATGTGGTTTACAGAAAGAAGAAAAATGCTTGTGGAGGAAGTAAAACCTCACTGGAAGACACTGGTTCCCAGTAGGCAGAGTGGTAGGAGGGATGAGTGGTCAGAGCATGAAATGGCCCTGGTCCCAGGTGCCATGCCCTAACAGGATTTGGGCTGTATGCTTCTCCTGGCCAGATGCTGGGATTCTGAATGCTCTTCCGCCAGAGGCCCTGGCTCAGATGTTCTCTACTAAATGTTTTTTAAAATTGGACTTTCCTGGTCTGCTTAAAAAATGCTATTGATTCTGGCTAGGATTCATTTATTGAAAAGAAAAAGATTAGAGAGTGGGAGGGGGGAGGAGGAGGAGGAG
>PVIH01012109.1:0-29266 GCA_004025045.1 Sigmodon hispidus
TCCAGATGAAATCAGCTTGGATTTTAAGGTAGGACCCAAGTGGAATTAAATGTATCCATGTGAGAGGAGCTGAGAGAGAGCAGTGTCCCACCCAGAGGAGCTAGCACCATAGAAATGGAGCAGATGTAAAAATGTTGACCTTGGAGTTAAGTGCTGTGGCCACATGCCTACAGCAGTAGGACACAGATGAGATGGAGAATACATTGTCCTTTAAAGCCTTGGGGGGAAGAGCCAGGTATATACATGCAAAGGCCACGCACACATTTTTTATTTTATTTCTACTGTGGGATTGTGCTCTTGTACATTGTAAATATTTGTCCCTTCTATTGGTTTAATAAAATGCTGATTGGTCAAGTAGCTAGACAGGAGGTAGAGGTGGAACATGCAGACTAGGAACATTTTGGGAAGTGGAAGAGCAGAGCAGGAGACGACAGTGAAACACAGAGGAAGCAGGATGAGAATGCTGCATTGAACAAAAAGGTAGCAAGCCATATGGCTTAAAGCATAAGAGTTAGCAAGTAATAAGCCAGAACCATAGACCAATTAGCTTATAGTCAATATAAGCCTTTGTCTGATTATTTGAGACTAAATGGCTGTGGGACCAGCTGGGTGGGATGAAGAAAATGTCCAATTACACATTTCTTTCCCCTTGTAAAAGCATCAAGTATGTTTTCTGTATCCTTAAGTTTTTCATATGATATCAAAGAAGTGAATTAAGCATCAATAAATGTTTGTTTGCTGTTGCTCAGTTTTAACACCCTATTTCTGTCTGTCTTATGTCACCACCTGTTTGATAGTAATGGTTTTTGAAAGTATAATTAAACAGTTTCAACTGGCAAAGCTTTTAATGTGGTGGTGAAGATTCTGTGGCCATACAAATGGACTTGCTACCTTTGAAGCACATGTCTCAAGTGGTGAATTTTCTTCTGTGTTGTTACCATTTTCAAACACGGTGTGTGGGGTACAGTAGAGCAAGTTGTCACAAAACATTCTCTTCATAGCTTTTCCCTCCAGAGAGGCCACCAATTGCTGACAGCTTCTTGTGGTGCATATTGAAGTATTATATTCAAAATATAGGAATGTATCATGGATGCCAATCTTCTAATCAAGAACATTTGTGTCAATTCTTACGTGAGATCCTCATGTTGAGCCACGTCATCAAGGAAGAGAGGGCTGGATGGAAAGTTGTGGGAATCCAGAGGACCATACATGTGCCACAGAGGTGTCCTTTGCTGTAGTCCAGAGGGAGATAACTGTGAGTAACGGGGTGAAGTTAAGCAGGGAAGAATTTAGGTTGGGAAAAGCAGGACAAATTTTACAATGGGGAGAGTGTGTAGATGTGTCCGCAGGGAGGCAATAGCCAAATTGCCACTGGAGAGACTGGAGAGAAGATCTGACACAAAGCACAGGAAAATGGATGACAGAGAACCCTCCTTGGGGGCCAGCATTATGACCCTAAACAGGCTCTTTCCTGCCTGGCTTTGGATTCACTGATTCACTCTCAAATGATCCAAAGGAGAGAAACAATTGCTTGGAAAATGGCCATGGGGATAATGGGTATTGGCAGCAGATATTGGCTGACTCCCCTATGGGCATTAGTGCCCCCTGCCTGTGTCTGTATGGCTTTTTGTCCATCTGTCAATCTGTGCCTCCCTCCTTTGTTTGGTCCATTCATTTAACAAACAGGTTTCAGAACCTTAGAGTCTATGCAGAGTACTAGGCTGCTAGAAATGGCCATTTCCAGAGGGGACATCTAACTGAGACATATGAATAAAAACTAAAGAATGGTCCGGACAGTGGGGCCTGCCTGTGAGCACATATGCCAAGACTGTGAATGTGAAAAGGCTCATCAGGTGTGAGGATGACAAAGGAGCTTGATGTTGCTGGTTGAGGATGGTCAGAAAGGCCAAGATGGATGCCCTGTAAGGTTGAATAGGTGACAGAGCTTAGGGTAGTGTTTGGTGGCCTCTGGGTCAGGACTGGAAGTTTACTCTAAGAGTAATGGGATTTAGGCATGGGCTGTGGAAGGCCTTTTATTTCTGTGTTCATGTGTCCTTATACCTTCTGGTCCTCACGTCCAGTGGGAGCTGTGTGATAAAGAAGCAGGCAGGGCTTTGATTCCCAGAAGACAGGTGATGAGGCAATACTGGGAAAAGGACTCTGCCTTTCTGGGAGTCCCTTTTTAGGAGTTTAGGGGAAGTACATTGTAGTGTAATAGTTAGTAATTAGCACCACCCAGGACAGGATCAGTAAGGGCAATCAACCTCACTGCAAAGCAACCTGTAATAACAGATATGGGGAAACAGAAGTTGCCACTTGGACTAGAAGGTAAAACTTAAAACGTACATATATGTCTTCATACATGTGTACATGGATCTGCATGCGCCAAACATCTTCAGGTAATACTGAAACTATGATCTAAGTTTTAGAAAAGGTTAAATTATTTTTGTTCTGGGGCTGAAGAGATGGCTCAGCGGTTAAGGGCACTGACTGCTCTTGCAGAGGTCCTGAGTTCAATTCCCAGCACCCACATGGCAGATCACAACTGTCTGTAGTTTCAGTTCCCAGTTCCAGGCAAACACCAAGGCAAATAAAAAATAAATAAATAAATAAATAAAATAAAAAGTTTTAAAAAATTATTTTTGTTCTATAAATGTCCTCACAAAATTACATATTGACATCATTTATTTTATACTTCATACTTGCTCTTATGACTTGTACTATCATAAAAGTTATTTATTTTTCATAAAGTTAAAGCTTTATCAGTTTTATACGATCCTTTTTAATTCTTCAGTATTTCAGTGTTTCATACATTCTATTATCCTTAACCCAGATGGCATAGTTCATACCTGTAATCCCAACACTTGGGAGGCTGAAACAGGAAGATAGCGAGTTCATGTCTCAATCAAACAAACAAGCAAACAAAAAACACCCTGTTATCTTCTGGATTTTTGCTTTTTCAGTTGGCATCAGAGTACAAAATGGAGCCATTATCTGAACTCCAATATCGTTTTGTTTGCTGAAATTTTGTAGTTACTTCACACTGAACATTGGCATAATATGTGGTTGTCATTGGTACATTGTTACAAGAGCTGAGAATGAACATTATTTACCAGGACATTTAATGGGAAAAGAAACCAGACTTCAGTTGAAACTGTGTATACTCAAGTTATGATGGCCGTAGTCTCTCTGGTTAAACTGCAAACTGAAATCTCTTGAAGAATAAATATTTATATACAGAGTCCGTTCCATTAAAATGTGAATAGCTTTGTGTCTACCTTTGGAAGGCCACAAAAGGTTAAAAACATCAGAAAAGTCCCCAGAGGGTTGAGATGCAAGGGTCTCAATTCTAAGAAAGGAAGATGCATCCCTTCACAATCTTGGTGCTGCCCTCTCATGGACACTTTGCTGTTTCTTTTGTTGTTATTGAAGGGCAAGGAAATTAATCAAGGTTGCATGGTTTGGGCAATTTTGTCTTTGGAAGCCCTTGGGATTTAGAGTAAGTAGATAGGTATGGGTTAAGTTAATAGAAAGAAAATGAAAGCTTCTCATTTTGTTAAAATAAATTTGTTCCAGAGATACTGTGAATGTTTGGATTCATTTCATTGCATGCTCAGGTCTGTTAAAATTTTAGACTTGAGAATTCTTGATTGTGGTGGGAGCTGCCCCTACACTGAAGCACTAGTGCTTCGGAGTCTCTGGTCTCCAGTTTGTAGACACTGTAATAACACATGCTTTGTAACAGCCATGTTGTGTCATCATGGGTCCTTTAGGGCTCAGCCATTGATCTCAGAGCTCCCAGAAAAAGCTGGAGGAGGTCATGATTGTTTATGGTGCTGAGTCCCTGGTGGCTTTTGAAGTGAGTGCAGCCCTTGTGTATGGGGAGGGACATTTCTGGGTCCAGTTGCAGCAGGTCATATGAAGGAGGCCAGCTGGAAGTTTCATAATTCTGAGTTCTCTGGACCTCCTGAAGACATGAAGAAGAAGTCATCAGGACATGTTTTATGCCTTTGAGCTAAGGGAACTTGCAGTGTATTTTATCTCATACTTCCCCCAACAAGTTAGATATTTTTAGCCTATAAGCCATTGTTTTTTTTTTTTTAAACTTTATTGGTGTTTGCCTGGAACTGGAACTACAGACAGTTGTTAGCTGCCATGTGGGTGCTGGGAATCGAACCCGGGTCCTTTGGAAGAGCAGACAGTACTCTTAACCGCTGAGCCATCTCTCCAGCCCCATAGTACCTCTTCTACAATAAATACCCTCTGGCCTTCTCCTGTCTTTCTAGGTAAGCCTCATTGTATGGGTCCGGTTGAAACCCCAGCTTTTGCATGGTGGGGCTTTCTGGGGTACATGTGGACAGCATGGGGTTCTTCCTACTGTACCTTCCTGTCTTGCTTGCTTACTTTAATTGTATGGCGCCAGCATTTCATTTTCAGTGTAGGCATTTAATCAAAGGTAACTTCATTTCTTAATTTTGAAGTGATGAGAGACTCTCACCTCCTCAGTGTAAGATCTTCTGAGGCTCAGTCTCTCTCTCTCTCTCTCTCTCTCTCTCTCTCTCTCTCTCTCTCTCTCTCTCTCTCATCTCCTAATTGGCTGGATCATCTCTCACCCCTGGCTAACCTTCCAGATCTCTCCATACACTCCAGCCCCATCTCTTTAAATAGCCAAAGAAACAGCCAGCTGTTTGACAGTTCCTCAAGCATAAAAAATAATTTAACTCACACTTAATTTTTATCAGGAGGCAAGTTTAATATTGTCAAAGATTAAAATTGTATTTTTAAGTTTTTACATCCTTTTTCTCTTAATGTCATTTTGGCTTCAAAGGGTATAATTCTGAAATTATGAGTACTGTTGGACTTGTTACTATTTCCTCTTTTGTGTATATAATGTTTCAAAAGCTGTTGATGGCTAAATGTCATTTTTATACTTTTTGGATTCATAACAGTTCAAATTCATTCAAAAACAATTAATAATATTGTGTATCTTAGGAATAGCTGTCATGTATCTGGTGGATATGACATATTGTTAGATATTTTAAGTTGAAAGTTCTGTCTGTGGGCCAAGTTTAGCAAGATGAAGAGCAGACTGTTTAGGAAGAGCAGAAGGACAGAGAACACATTTGTGAGGAAGCAGAGTGCTGCAGCCCAGTCATGCTTGGGAAACACTGGCTTCTCCAGTCAGAAAATAAACCAACAATGGGTAGCCTATCTCAAACATTTTGTTGTTGTTCTTGCTTTATTTATGTCTGGTTTCCTTCTGCAAACTGCAGGACCACCTGAAGGTTTCATGAGAAGCCATTACTACTAACTATAAACCACCGAGGCAGCGCTGCTCCCACATTCTTGAGAGACACTTTTCCAGCCCAGACAGATTGACTCTTTGATTTTTTAGAACTGAAGCAGGGACAAAACATTCCATAAAGGGTCATTGTTTTCAAGATGGGGGCGGTCCATGCTGTAAGGGAGCTTAGCAAGAATGATGTCAGCTGTGGGAGGGCCTGGGGAGGATTGCTGGCTTCCTGAGTCCTCTGGGCTGTTGTAGTCAGTTGAACTGTTGATCAGCTCTTCCCCACACCAAAGTGAGGACTTCCTTTCTGAGTTTCTCCTTTGGAAAATTCCTGGGACTTCATACTTTTGAGATAAGAAAAGCAGCTATTGGGGGTATAGAGTAGGTTCAGTGAAAGGTTGGTATAGAAAGGGGGTATAGAGTAGGTTCTGTGTGTGTGTGTGTGTGTGTGTGTGTATAAAGCTCATGAGCTAGTGTGTGTACGTGGAAACCAAAGGTCAACATCAAGTATTATTCCTCAGGTACAATCTGTTAAAACAAGAACAAAAACAAAAGCCAGGGTCATTCACTGGCCCAGGGGTCCAGGATAACTTTCTAGATAGCTCCGGGATCTGCTTGTCTACCACTGCTGCTCTTGAATTGCAAATGTGCAGTCCCATTCCTGGCTTTTGCATGAGTTTCAAGAACAAAGTTAGATGCTCTCATTTGTGGAGCAATCGCTTTACTGACAGAGCTAATTCCCTAGCTCCTCTTCATATTATTTTTATAGAAGGATGAAGGATTGAGCCTCTGCCATTTTTGTTTTAAACAAGCACCAGTGATTTACCTCGAAGTTGTTAATGGTTTTAGTCTGCAAACAAATGGGGGACCAGTCATCATGCCATGACAGTGTCCCATTCTCAAGTATCAGGAATATCTTCCAGTGGTAGACACAATGAGTCATGATGTCCCATTTGGGGCCTTAACCACAACAGTAACATCCATACCCTCCAGTCCCCGCACCATCTGTGAGTCATATACATGAAGGGGAAAGGAAGTTGTCCTGGTACATGGGGACACCTCCTAACTCTCACCAAGGAAACCATCTACTTGAGTTTCTCCATAGAGATCTCTTGGTCACTCCAAGAAGCTGTTCTCATGTCCCTACCCCAGATCTTTGGCATCATCTGTGGTAGCAAATTGCTGGCTGCTTAAATGGACTTATTTTCCATAAACTCCAGATTCAGAGTTACAATATTACCTCTTTATTTCTCAAAGTGGGGAAACTGAGGTTCATGATCCAGAAGGGGTTTAGGGTAGAACTTTAGGGATTGTTTTTCTTTTCTTCTCTGGTTGCATTCTTACAATATTTCCAGCAATGACTTTTCTCATCCTATTGAGATGAGAAATGTACTTATTGTGGCTTATTGTGTACTTATTGTGGCTATGTGTGTGTGTGTGTGTGTGTGTGTGTGTGTGTGTGTGTGTACATATTGACATCAGAGGACAGCTTGTGGGAATTTGCTTTCTCCTTCCACCATTTGGGTTCTGGTGATAGAACTCAAATCTTGAGACTTGGCAGCAAGCATCTTTACCCACTGGGCCATCTAGTGGACCCACTCAATGTTGGTTTTGAATTTATACTTTTATATGTTTTTAGAGACGACTTCCCCTAAACACATCGACTGGGCACTACAATCAGAGGAGTACCCAGCTGTATATCATACCCCACGTCAGGGAGAAGAAAAGTTCCTATCTCCTGTTTGCATATCTTTTGTGAAAACAATTTAAACAGCACCTGTTTAAACCTTTCCATAGAAATGCCTGGAAGGTAAACAGTTGGTTCTGGAGCAGCTAAAACATGGCATTGTTTAATGTGGCAGCCATTGATGCTTGTCTTTAATTACGGCCGCGCTGTCAACCCCTGAAGTCCCAGCTCTTTGTTGTAGATCTGATATGACGTTTGAGGTTTTCAAAGCTGCAGAGATGAAAGAATCTACAGTCAAATATTGCTCATTCCGATATGCCTAAGGAGGGAGGAGGGCCATTGCACACAGAGGTTGCAGAGCTGGGAGAGAACACGGGTGTCCCTGCTTTTGATGACAGCCTCAAGTGGGGCATCTAGTTTACTCTGTTCATGGTGCAGTATGGCCAACGTTAGAGAACAGAATGGTTTATTTAGTAATGGCAAGCCAGAGTGAGGGGTGAGCACTTGAGCTCTGCCGCATGGGTAGAAGAGGCAGCTGTCGCTGACCCTAGCACTTTATATGTCAGAGCTGTGAGGCTCAAGCTGACTTAGCAGGGATTTCTGGCATCATTCCCTAGCCCCTTCTCTTTCTTTTGCTGTCAGTTGGCCTTAGCCGTGCATCCTTATATGCTGCCACACTATTCAGACCATTAATATGGGCTAGAATCATCACAGACCAAAGGCATCCATTTAAAGGCTTATTATTGCTAAGAGGTACCATTCCCACCTTTTAGCTTCTACAAGTTTTTCCATTGCATTCATCCATGGGGGCGGCAGTTCCCAGCTCCCAGGACAGCTTCAGTCATTGCAGAGGCAAATGCAAGCCTCCTCCCAGATGCAAGCCTCCTCCCCAGATGTTCTCCTGTCTAAGGTTTCTTTTTTCCACCCACCCCACCTCCTCTAACCAGCTGAGAGGTATGGAGCCCTTGTGGCCACAGACATGGGCACCAGAGCCAGGCTGGCAGGATTTGAGTTGTGGACATGCTGCCTGCTTGTTCTGTAATTTTGAACAAGTTCATTATTCTGCATTGTAGTTTCTTTTTGGTGAAATGTTGATGACAATTGTACTCGCGCTGCAGAGTTGTGAATGTGGAATGAGCTGGTAGGTAAAATATTTAGTACAGAGACCAGCACAGGGCAGGTGTTATAAACACCTATTGCCTATGTATATAAAACACACACTATCTCATGCATACTATATGAGATACAGCATACAGTTTAAATATTCACACAACCATAAAATCATGGCTTTCTTGTTTGTCTGTTTTATTTTATTTTGCTTTGTTATCTAGCTGTCAGAGAGCAGATAATAAATAATTTGTTAGTTGACTTATTTCTGGGAAAACCCACCAAAACCCAAGAGTGGAGATAAATCTACCTTCTGTGTGGTCCAGTCTTAACTGGTTCAATCCTTGCCCTCTCCTGTTTGCTGTGTGACCATACAGCTAACTGATAGTTGCCCGTTCATTTGTGGACACATATTCCACGGCAGGTCAACCCTACCCCTGGAACCCTGGGAACTCTGGTTCCTGTGTTTCCCCACAGTCTTTCAGAGCTAGCAGGGGGCCCATTGCCACTTTAGCTCCGTAGTGACTACTCCGAGGTTTTCAGGAGGAGGGTGAGACACACTCCTATCTTCAGAGGGTTTTCATTCAAATTAGAGGCATCAAGTCAACTCTTTGGAAATATTTAAAAGAAAACTCACTGCTTGCCAGCATCAGGCTGTTTTCCCACTATGCTATGGCTCTTATTAAGAAATAATTTTAGTATTTAAAAGGATGAACTAGGAGAAACAATGCTCAGAAGAGCCAAGGAAATAGCTTAGTCAGTGTAGTGGTTTGAATGAAAATGTCCCCCATAGGCTTGAATATTTGAAAGCTTGGTTTCTACCTAGTGGGGCTGTTTGGGAGGCTTGGGAAGTGCAGTCTTTTGGAGGAAACATCACTGGGAACAGGCTTTGTAAGCTGGAAGCCTTAGGCCACTTTCTCTTTTACTTGCTTTGCTTCATGCTTGCATTTGAGGGTGTGACCTCTCAGGTGCCTGCTCCTGCTGCCATGCCTGCTCCAGCTGCTCCAGCTGCTCCAGCTACACCTGCTGCCATGCCTGCTCCAGCTGTTCCAGCTACTCCTGCTGCTCCTGCTGCCATGCCTACTCCAGCTGCTCTTGCTGCTCCAGCTGCTCCAGCTACTCCTGCTGCTCCTGCTGCCATGCCTACTCCAGCTGCTCTTGCTGCTCCAGCTGCTCCAGCTACTCCTGCTGCTCCTGCTGCCATGCCTACTCCAGCTGCTCTTGCTGCTCCAGCTGCTCCAGCTACTCCTGCTGCTCCTGCTGCCATGCCTGCTCCTGCATACTTCCTCACCATGAGGAACTCTTGTCCTCTGAAAAAGCCCAAATAAAACTTTTTGTAAGTTTCTTCATTCATAGTGTTTTATCATAGCAGTGGGGAAGTAACTAATACACTAAGTAAAGTGTCCACCTTGCAAGCATGAAGCCCAGGGTTCCATTGCCGGGATCTGTGTGGAAAACCAGGCATAGTGATCTGTGCTTGTAATCCCAGAACTGGCAATGTGTAGACAGGCAGACCCTTGAGTCTCACCGGCCAGGCCCAGGTCCCAATGGAAGACCCTGTCTCAGAAAAGGAAATAGTGGACAGCACTTGAGTCTCAATGTTTAGGGTTATCTCTGGCCTTCACGTACACATACATGTGCACACACACATACACACATGAACATGCATACACATGTATTTGTGAACATGTGTACGTGAACACAGTTTTTGAAAAAAACCAAAACTAACACACACACACACACACACACACACACACACACACACACACACACACACACAGAACACCAAGCCTCATAGAATGGCTTCTACCCCAGAGATAACTGAGACTAGTTCATACTAGTTCACTTCCCCTCACCCGGGGAAGGAAGAAGAAGATGAGAACACGTTGGCCTCTACCGTAGGATACAGACTTCCTGTTTTCTGGCAGCTACAGCAAAGGATAAAAACTCAGCCTGACATGTATCTACCACACTTTCTTTAATTCTCCCCATGGAAAGGTCTTAAGAGAGATAGGACTCTGTGATAACAGGTGACATTCTAAGGTCCCAGAGCCATGGAGCTTGTAGAGCTTTGGAATTTACCCCAGGTCAGTCTGACTCTGAAGCCTCACATTTTTACCACTTCTGTAAGAAGTGGGTCCTCGATACTGTTTTTGTTGGTTTATTTTTAGATAAATTTAGCTGGAAAACATTCACATTTGGCCCCTTTCCTCATGTCTCCCACCCCAGTGAAAGCAAAAGCTACCACAATCTCCCCAGGGAACTATAGAGAAACAGTGATACTATCACCAAAAGCCTCCTCCTACTACCCAGGGGAAACAGAGACCCCCCTCCAGCCCCCAAACACTTGTCATGTAGCCAAGCAAAGCTCTAGGAAAAGTCCCTAGGATGGTCAGCAGGAACAAACCTAAAAGGGCCTTTGAGCAGAAATCTGAAGGGAAATGAAGACACAGCAGGCTAGCCTTGGGTCTGCAAGCAGTCTGAAGGACAGAACTGGGGCAGCCAGGGCAGCCAAGGATGATGCTTCTCTGCTGCAGCAGCAAATTAACCCCTAACTTTCCAGGCTACTTCTACTTCCTGCTCAAGTCACATGAGGCCAGTATTAGGCAAACTAGACTTTGTGTAACCACTTCTAGTTCCGGCTGGATAAAGGTGCTGATATTTTGTTGCCTTGGGGCATGAAGACCACATCAGTTGTCTGGTGGGTTGAATGTCCACTCGGAACCCCCAAATGTGACCTTCCTTTGAAATTTGGTCTTTGCAGGTAAAAGTACTTAAGGATTTTGAGATGAGATCATAACTGGATTTAGAGTGGGCTTTAAATCAGTTGGATGGTATCTTCATTAGAGAAACAGACATATGAGCCATTCCGAGGCAGAGGGTGCAGTTTCACAACTACTATAACTACTTTCCCAAGGTGGAAAGGGTGAGGAGCGGTCCTCCTCTAGAGCTCTGGTGGAAATGGCCTTCTCACATCTTGACGGTAGACATCTGGTATCCATGAAAGTGAGAATGCACTAATCTTGTTTTAAGTTGCCCAGTTAAAGGATGATACTGGGATGTCTCAAGAGCCAGGCTATAATCCCTTTATTGGCCAGACCCCAAATAAATGACTATGAAATGTTATTTGATAAGCATATATTTTGATGACATGATGAACATGTTATCCAGGACATTTCTATATTGTAGGCATAGTACAGGAAACAAAGGATAGGATTGGAATAAAGATCATCCCCTTTAGAGATCTTTCCTGTACCTTCCAGGCTGTTCCAACAATCACAACAGATCACGAAGGACAGAAGCAGTCAGAGTCAGCCAAGGCAGGCAGAAGCTTGAGGGCAGCCTGTGTACCTCACTAGGCTATCTGAAACGCATGCCAGAGTCTGCAGAAACACAGTGTAGGGCCAGGCAGAGAAGAAGATCCCTCATTGCCGTATCAGGTCACAGAGAAATCCAGAGGCAATAGAAGCAGTGGTCCCTTATGGCCAGTGTCATGTAGTTGACACTCTTCAAAGCAAGTCAGCATCCCACTTCCCCCCTAGAGGGAGTGTTAGGGTGAGTTACTTTACTCCTTATGTCTCCACTTCCTACCACGAGTACGTGTCCAGCAGCTGTTGATTGTGTACACCTTTCTGTGGGAACAAATGACATTTCTAAACCATGGGCTGTATGACAGCAACTACAAACTCACATACTTCATTGCTAGAAGGTGTCATCTGGAACTCTAGGCTGTGACCTGGACTTGACTTTGTTCTTGCTCGCATAGTGAGATCTCACCTCCATGCCTTTCAGCAGGCACTCTTGCCCCAAAGTACACCCTATTTTCTTCTTCCTTTTTTCCTTTCTTTTTCTTTCTTCCTTTATCTCTCTCTCCCTCCCTGTCTTTACTGCTTTATTATTTTATGTGTATGGGTGTTTTGCTTGCATGTGTATGTGTGCACTCCATGTGTGTTTGAAGCTCACCAAGGTCATAAGAGGGCATTGAATTCCCTGGGTATAGAGTTATAGACGGTTGTAAGCCACCACTGGAAATTGAATCCAGGTCCTCTGTGTGATTCAAAGTCTCTTTACTGCTGAGCCAATTCTCCACAGCCCCCCGCCTTTTTTCTCTACTTGGTGATAATTTGCTCTGTAGAATCTTCCCAGAAACCTTTTCTACATCTGTTTGCTCTACTTGAACGAATACTGCATCGTCTCATTTATTTTGTTGCGCAATGCATCGGTTATAATAAACATCTGATATATTTTTATGGAAAAAAGATAGCTTGACCCATGATCCTAATTATTCTTATCAATAAAACCCAGGAGTCAGATATTGGGGTAAAGCTGAAAGATCAGAGAAGCAAATGGTCAGCCACAGTCACCTCTTATCTCTCCAAATCTAACCAAAGGGGTTGAGATCCTATGTCTACTCTGCTTTATGACTTCCTTTCTCTGCCCAGCCTCGTCACTTCCTGTCTCCTCTCTACAGACCTCCAGACCTCTATGGTTAACTAGTGGCTAGCTTGCCCTCTGATCTCCAGGCAAGCTTTATTTGTCAGAACACAAAGTACCACACAACAGTAGCTTCCACTGGGCACCCATCGTAGGCTGGTATTGCAGCAGCTACCATGAGTACCAAGTGATAAGAGATGTTATAATTACTGGTTAATGAATGGATTCTTGGTTTTCGTAGAAATGATGATGAGTTTAGAATTCCAAGCTTGTGGTAAAAGCAGGGCTAGTAGCAGATCTTTTGGCATGTGGTTCAGCTTCATAAAGGCTCCGATGTTAATGCTCTCTTTTGTTCTCCTGGTTGCCCAGTGGGGGAAGTAGGGCTGTGACTTGTCATCCTTTGTTTGGTACCTGCCTTAGTCTGTTCTCAGCAGACCAGTGAGCAGCACTGAGAAAAGGGGCGGGCATGGGGGTGAGGTCAGAGGAAGAGGCTTTATTTCATTTATTTTAATGCCTGCAGATAAGGACTGGAGAGAGATTCACTTAATAGCTTGTCATATAGTCATGCAAACTCGAGTTCAGTCCCCAGTACTTACATTAAAAAGCCAGGCATGATGTAAACCCAACATGCGGGTCACAAGAGAAAGGCAGATGTTTTTTTGGCCATCAGCCAAACCTACTTACAGAGCTCCACCAGGCCTTTAAGGGATTCTGACTCAAAAGAGAAAAGCAGTGATGACTTCCGAGGAAGGACACTCAAAGTTGACCTATGCCCTTCATGAACCCGCACACGCACGCACAAATGCACATGTAGCCCCTCCCCCCACATCTACAGGTGACTCTGCAAGACAGACACCACCACATTTATTTTATAGATGAGATAAAAGGATTGGGAGAATAATTGGTCCCAGAGTCCTTATTTAGTTTCTGGAAGAGACTGGATTGAAATGCATGCTCTGTGCACCTCCCCCCCCAAAAAAAGTCCCACCCACAGCTTCCCTCTGTGTTGATGTTTGGTGTATCTATTGTGCCTTGGGGTGACTTAACAAAAGGTTCTTTCTACCTCTCAGCTGCTCCCCAACCATGGTGTGATATTTGTGGGCTTTAGAACCACACTCTACTTTGTGATACCCTTCATCTTTGAGACTAGGAAGATTTGAAAGGACTTGTTGAAGGCTTGCTGAGATGGTCTCAACTTGTTCCCAGAAATTATTAATCATGAGGCTTTGTAATACTTCATGTCACAAAGCTCCTCCCCTAATCCATGATTTCCACCTTCCCTTAAAGTTATTATTTCATACTTAAGAAATATGAATGATGCTGCTATGAACATAGTTGAGCTAACTGACATCTTGGAGCCCATTCCCTACAGAGAAACATCAGCCTTGATACTGGGATGAGGGACTCGGGCCTACCTCAGCTGGATATGGCAGACAAGGAACTGACTCACCTTGGGATTCCTTGCCCTCCTTGGGGAAGGGATGAGAGAATGGGGTAGGGTGAGGCTGGGTGGGAACTGGGAGGAGGGGAGGGAGGGGGAGCACTGCTAGATATGGAAAAAAAAACTTTTAAAATAAAAAATAATAAAAAAGAAATAACAAGCAAAATCATCCTGTTGTGAAGCTATGCTTATATTTTATATTGTGCAGATGATGTGTTGATCAAGACCTACATCTGCCTAAAATGGATGAGAAAAACTGATTTTTAAAAACCGAGGCTTATTTTGTTTTTCTTTCATTGTGTTTCTGTCAATTTCTGGTTTTCACTTGTTCCTCTCTTCAAGTCAGGTAGCTAGCTACTCCCTTTAAAATGTTTTAATGGATGATTTTTTTTTCTCTCTATTTTGTATTTAGCCACTTAAAATCCCACGAGGCAGATCTCTTTGGCCTGTCATCATCTCAGATCCTGTGATTCAAGGTGAAGAGGTTCACCCCTAGGTTTGGGGACTGCACACACCCGCGTTTCTTTTAAATTCTAGCCCCAGGTGCCCATGTGGGTCCAAACAGGGTCAAGGGAAAACAAGGAGACTTGAGAAGAGAGCTGGGGTGCAGGTACAGACAGATGTGCTTTGATAGCTCTGCCGAAAGGAGATCTGCCTTGGAGACCAGAACCCTCCTCACTCACTGCAGACCTTTAGCCCTCGCCTACATGTGTGTCTTTCCATTTCGTTCCCCTCCCTGTTGCCCCCAGAGCTGTGGTGTACCTGCTGTCACTCTTATTCCTCTTGCCAACAGTGGCATCTGCTCAGTGTAGCCATCAAGAATTTGAATGTCAATATCTTTGCCTTGAAATGAATGGAAAAGTATTTGTCACTCAGCAGCAATCATTCTTCAAATAAAAGGTTAGCCAGACAGGGCCCTTAATCAAAGAATCGGTCTTTTCTGTCAGCGGTGCCTTTTAAATAGCAATGATGAAGGCTGGCTGTCAGGGTAGAACTTGATGAGCGAGATGATTGATCTGCATAAATCATTTTCTTTTAACATTGTCAGTGAAGAGTAAATTGGTGGGACATTTTGGGTATTAGCTGTGTTGAAATTAATATGCAGTATCCTAGGTGTGTCCCTGCTCTTAGTCCTCATAAAAGGAGGTAGGAATTAAAAAGGAGGCTGTGGGGCGTTCATTGTTCTCACAAGAAAGTTGCTCTGTCTTAGTGCTGCGGTCATCATCTTGCTAAATTCGGAAGTTGACTGTGTAGCACATTTTACAAGCTCTGAAAAGAATCTAGTTAATTTGGGAATTAGCTAGAGTCAGTAGCATTTAGCATCCAGTAAATCTACAAAGACTCATTGCTCAGAGGGGGGGAAAAAGAACCCAGAAGTGATGACTGGCATTAAAGTATGGGGTGTCTACTACCTGGCAGGTTGATACCGAAGTGGCCTTGGCTTGAGCTCAGCCTTTGGTGGACACTGACTAAATTTCTTTAGCCATAAGGAAAATGCTCACCTTTTCAAGTCTGTTTCTTTTCCTCCAAAAACTGTGCTTCCTTTCATGACTTCCGGTGCCTTTGTTTTAAGTGTTAAACAGATTCATAGAGATGGACACATGTAGTGATTTGTCTGGCACCTATGAGCAAATGCCCAATAAATGTGAACATTTTGCTGTCTTTTAGCCCAGAAAAATGCTCCCAAACTAGAATAGCCACTAAGATGTTAATTTCAAGAATGTGTTAGAATAAACAATACATAAATTTTATTGTTAAACCTCCCAAAAAATAATAATGTCCTGGGTGTCTATGTTTGTACCCTGGAGCCACAGTCAACCCCAAATTTTTTCCATTTTGACAGCTCTGTATCTTGGGATATCTCATACACACTTTAATATTGAAATCCTATTTCAAAGGGCAGTGATAGAGTAAATACCTAGTTGTTCAATTTTGGGACAGGGAATGAGGTGGCCAGGATGGGGAACAGATGTGACTAGGCACACTTTAGTTTGTCCCATTATTCTTAGATTATATACCCGAGTTCATCTTGTTCATCTTTGGAAAGAATAAGTAAACATATATGTGATACAGCATTGGAAACAAAGACTGGACCCGACTGCTGAGTTTAGATCCCAGGTCTTTGCTTTAGCTCCCAGCAGGGTAGGTGGGCAGGTAGGTAATTACCTTTCTGGGCCTCAGAGTCTTCACTCTATAGAAGATAGCAAGGATATCCCTCCATACAGTGTCCTTAGGATGAGTTACATAACATATAAACGCCAAAGCTTGTGAAAAGTGTTTCCTGCAGGTACATGCTAATTATGACATGATGCAGCCCTGAGAACTGACTGGTCATGCAGGTTTTTGTCAACTTGACACATGGCACAAGGGAACTTCAAATGAGAAAATGCCTCCATCGGACTGGACTTCAGGCAGTTCTGTAGAGCATTTTCTTGATTAATAATTGATGTAGAAGTGCCTGGTCCACTCTGGGCAGTTTCAACCCTTTGCAAGAAGTCCTGGGTTGTACAAGAAAGCAGACTGAGCAAGCTATGGAGTGCAAGCCTGTAAATATGGCCCCTCAATGGTCTCTGCTTCAGCTTCTATCTCCCATTTTTTTCTTAAGTTCTGTTGTCCCTCAGTGATAGACTGTGACAAGGAAATGCAAGCCAGTTTGCACTGTTTTCTCCTAAAGTTGGTTTTGGTTAGTATTTTGTTACAGGAACAAAGACCCAAACTAGAACATCAAGGCAGGAAATGCTGAAATTCAAGTGGGTCTTCTGTAATGAAGGAAGAAATATAATTAGACATAGGCATGTGTGATGAAGATATATCAGAGTGAAATCCGGGATTGTTTCAGGGGATGTCCTGCCAGAGGAAATTTGGGACTACGGTCATTCTAGACACTTCCAAGTGATGGCTGGGGAGTCACTGTTGTTGTAACTGACCCATACCTTGCCTGTGCTCACTATAGAAGGGAAGTAAGCTTGAGCTGGTCTTGTGTCTAAAACCTGCCATTGGAGCTTTTCATCTTTTGCTAGTTTACTAAAGCTTTCTGAAGTTAGTACCTCATTGAGAAACCGGTTGCATGGAAACTAGCTTTTACTTGTGTATTGAAAGCAAAAAAGATGGAACACTGCCTGCCTGCCCAGGTTATTCATGAGCCTCTTGAAGGGATAGTCCATACCAACCTCTGCTTGTGGCATGTGGCCTGGCCATGAAGAAGCTTCTGTAGACTTGTGTGGCTGGAGAGAGCGTGTCCTGTCCTCCCATGTCTCACATATCTTCATTCTTGCTTGACTGCAGTTCTTCAGGGCTTACTTCTGGCTTAGTGAGCTGGATGCTTAAGCTCTGTCTCTCCCTGTGGCTCCATCTTCTGCACTGCCTCATCTCGGACTTTTGGTTTCCTTCCACAAGTGCAGGGAAGTTGCCATAAGACAATTCCAGAGCAGTGTTCACCAACCCTTCTGACTCAGGCTATGCCTTGAATGGTCTGTGGAGTCACAGCGATCTGTCCATCTTCAGCTGGTCAGGTCTTCCCATTTGTGATAGTTTGGGAAAAAAGGTCCCTAAAGGGAGTGGCACTATAGGAGGTGTGTCCTTGGTGGAGGAATTGTGGCACTGTGGAGGTGGAGGACTTTGAAGTGCCTTTTGCTCAAGCTTCCCTCAGTGTGACAGTCGACTTACTGTTGCCCACAAGATATAGGACTCTCAGCTCCAACACCATATCTGCCTGTGTGCCACCATGCTCCCCATGATGATGATGATGATGATGATGATGATGAGCTGAACCTCTGAAACTGTAAGTGAGTCTCCCCATAAATGTTTTATTTATAAGAGTTACTATGATCATGATGTCTCTTCATGACAATAAAAACCCTAACTAAGACAGCATCTTCACATGGGCCAGGTTTCCTCACCCTCTGTGGGTCAGCAGGAGGATCTGAGAGCCTGCCTGCCTCTGCTCTTGGGAAAACTACATTGAGCACTATATGTGGTCACTGTGATGCTTTCTGGAAGACCCTGGGGAACACAATGGTTACATACAAGAATTTCTAAGATGTGTCCTCTGCTGCTCTGGCTTGCAGTGCTTTTGGGGTACCTATGCAGTAATACTAGACTTTCACGTTCCTTACCAATTCTGTCCTATTTGAAGAAGCTTGGCCTGTGTTTAATTAATTTTAGTTTATGTTAGTAGTAATGTTTTGCTTGATAAATTTTAGGTGATAAAGTTCTAAAACAAGGTGTTTAAGGACAGCATTAGTGTTTCATAGCAAACTATGAAAAGAAATGTTTATCTTTCTTTGCTGGATATAAATCATTAACCTAATGCCAATGATGTTTTCTTTTTATAATAATTTTTATTTTTAAATTTATAACATACTTATATCACTCTTTTCTTTTTGTTTTTTCCTCTAATCTTCCCCTTACTCTTTGTCAAGTTTATGGCCTCTTTTTTATTTTATCTTATTTTTTCTTATTTCCTTCTTTTTTTAAACTTTCTTTTTATTTATTCTTTCTGTCTTGCACTTCATGCATCTCAATCCCATTCATTTCTCATCCCTGTGTATCTGCCCTTGCAGTACCCCGGCCCCAAGAAAATTTAAGAAAAATCTTGTTGTGGAAGCTGTAGTGTGATATTGTGAGTCCACACAGTAAACCCTTTTATCCATATATCTTTACATGCGAGTGTTAATTGCAAAGAATCATGGTTCTGGTTCGAGGCTTCTGGTTTCTGCTACCCTATTGATGCTGGGCCCTCGCTGGGACTGCTCTGGGTTAGCCTGCTGCTACCCTGTGCAATGGAGATCCGAAGCTTTGAGTCTGCAGGACAGGTCCCTTAACGTGCTCCAGCACATCACAGATGGGGTGGATATTGAGTTGAACCAATGCATAACCCTAGTTCTGGGCCTGCAGGGTTGGTCAGCCCACTGCCTGTCCTTTGTCCTCAGCACGGGGGTGAGCTCTCCTGATTTGCCTTGGTGAGTTCACGCTTTGCAGCAATGAGCAAAGCTGGAGGGGGCAGTTCTGCTTTCCTGCCTTTGGGGAATTTTTTTATAATCTTCCCATTTTCTAAGTTTCTGTCATGGTTCAGGGTAAGTGACAGAATGCCAGTCCATGCCCACATGCCAAGAAAGAAGGAAGAAGGAATAGAAAAGAGAAAGCATATGCTGCTGCCTGTTGCCTGCTTGAGGAGACTCAGGTTTGTTCGTGCCCTAAGGTCCTGCCCTCTGTACTCTTCCACAAAGTCAGTTCATCCTACTTTGTGAAAGTCAGATTTTCTCAGGGCTCTGTCCAAGCCAGTTGGCCTTGGATTGGTAGGTAGAGTTAGGCACAGAAAGAGAATTTGTAGCCCAGAGACTAGTGTGAGAGGGAGCTGATTGTTAATCATTTGTTGGCTGCAGGGCAGGCTGGGGAACAAAATCTCTCAGTGGCTGCAATGCTACCCCCCATAAAATCAGGCTACTGTTGCCAGTGAAGAAAGGAGAATGGGTGGTAGGTGAGCGGAGTTTTCTGCCAGCTTTATTCCTCTTTGTACTCCACAGAGCAGATTTATTTTCCCTAGTTATCACCTTCACTTTTAACTCTGTCAAATTCTACATCCGTTAGCATGCATCTTTCCATATTTCATTTCTTCAGAATGTACTTTATGGGCCTGGTGGTATACCTACAATCCAAGTCTATGAGGTTGTTTTCAACTGGTTTGTTATTGTGGTGTTTAGAACTAGACACATTGAATCTGAGCAGTTAACTTGGTACTTCTGAACTGTGTGGCTTTTATACAGTTATTTAGTCTCTCTTAGGTCTCCATGTTTCTCCTGGGATATGGGAGGTGGAGAAAGCAGGCACACAGTGAAATGAAGTTGTGACTACAAAGTACTCACTTCGGATCAATGTGCATTGCAAATCTATAAAAAGCAGCTATTGGGGGCCTCTGCTCTTGGAATTATGTGTGCATGTGCATATGCACATAGATAACATAAAGAGAAAACAAAACCAGTCACAGTGGTGCACATCTGTAACCCACACACTTTGGCAGCTAACACAAGGTGGGCCTTGAGTTTGAACCAAGCCTGGACTATATAGTGATGCTCTGTATTTAAAACATCATAGAGCCAGGCCTTAGACATTAAGTATTATATAAGTAGGAGATGTAGATGTATACATTAGAGAGGGAAGCAATGGATGTTTAATGTGCAGACTGGAAAAATATTTCATCCATCCCAGGGGCAAGTGTGTAAGCTAATTGATACTTTAAAAAAGCCTCAGAGTATGTCAAGTGTGTCACTAACCAGTAATTGTATATCATAGAGATACTTAAGGTAATGTCCAGGACCTTTCATTGCACTTCCTCAGTACATCAGATAGTTTAGCTGTGGAGGTTGACAAAAATCAACATAAATATTCTTCTGCTCCTGCAACTATATCAAACATCACACAGATGTGTAGTTAAGTATTTATTATGAACATGCAAATATTGATGTCCCCCAGGCCCATTCTTTGATTCTCAAACTGCTGTTGCTATATTTAGAATTGTTGATTAATACAGGCCTTTGCTCTGACATACAGCACATCTGACTTGAGGGCCTTTGAGAGCATCATGAAGAAGAAAGGAGATGCCGAGGCTTGATGCTGATAGTGCTGGACAACTCAGAGGATAAGTTTCACTTTGGGATAGTAGCAGCAGGTGGCTAGGTTCATGTCATGGCTGGAGATGTCCCTAGCTCACAGTTGTGCACAGGGTACATGGTCATTCAGCTATTACTGCTCTAGTTAAAGAGACAGAAATTTGGATTAAAAAAAAACCATAATGGAAAAAATGTATTTTCACATTGTTCTGTGGTTTCTGAGTTGTGGCACTGTTGACATTTTGGTCCAGGTAATTGCTTGTTGTGAGTTGTGTGCATCCTTTAACTTTCCTCACGGGTGCCAGGAGTGTGGCCCTTCCCAAGTTGCAATCAAGGAACATTTGTCCAGTCAGTGATAAATGTTTCATAGGAAAGACAGAATCATCTCCAGTTGATGCCAGTAGCCTCAAAGGAAGAGAAATAAACTAGTATATATTAAGAAAATATTAAAGAAAGAGTATGAACATGACATTTAACTCAGCTGGTTGCTCTAAAAGTCCAGAATTGTATTATTGTAAACAGTTTTTGCAGGAGGGCATGGTGGGATTCACAGAGGTTCCAGATGTGGACTCTCCCAGTGGAGTCCTTGTCTTTTATAGTCCTCCCTATCCAGAAGGCCAGACTTGAACAGCGGGTAGAAGAGGCTAGACTCTTCTTCTTGGTGCTTGAAGGTTCAGATTTTATGTTTTTATAAAAATGCTGCTCAACAGACTAGTTGTAAAAAACGGTATACAGGCTACATTTGGGCCATTGATTTGTTTTGGTGTTTGTGTTTCTGGGAATGTGAACTGAGCTGTTACCCAGCTATAAACGGAGATGGGAAGGCTTTTTCATGTTGAATGTCTTCAGAGAGAGCTCAGAGCAGGTCTCCAGAGGTGTCCCTTTATATAGGAAACTACCCAAGAGTTGTGCTGTCCTCTGTAGCGAAGGTGACCTTTCTGTGATGCTTCCGGGAGATAGTTAATTGATCCAATAGGGCTTTCTTTGAGGGGAATGTCGGAGCTGTTTTCCTGTATGAGCTCCTCATAGTCAGCTTAGGGGGTTTCAAACTCTGGCTGCAGCAGAAGGGACTTTATTGTGAGCTGTGCTGCTGTTTGTGTGAGGCTCAGTATGGGGACAGCTTTTCACTTGCTCCCATCCAGTGATACATTGGTCCTCTGGGGAGAATTCAGAGGTGTGAAACTGATTGTGAAAATTATGTAGTAGTAAAACTCAGAACTTCTTATGGACACATGTCCTGAGTGTGCTCTGGATATGTTAACAGTTGGTGTGGGGCTTAGGGGGGTCAGTAAAGAAAGGACTGAAATGATTAATTCTACCTTCTCTGTTTGTTCTATCAAGAGGCTGGAAGCCAATAAAAGAACTAAATGTTAGCATTCTATAAAATTCCATAAGTGGTAATAAAGAAAAACTGAAACTATATTGATATACAACCAAACAAGATAATTATCATTATTTTTTAATAAAGCCATTTGTCATCAATAAATACCAAGGGGAATAGGAAAAATTACAAGCACAGTAATGCCATCTTCCATAATTATAGCTATTAACAATTGAAAGCATAATTATGCAAGGGAGAAAAACTTTTAGGAAAGCCTATGCTGTTTCTGTTCAGAGAAGTAACCTGTCCACAAACACTCAAGAGTCTTTATGTGTCCTGTAGAGTGTGTCCAACGTATGGTGTCCCAGCAAAGCAATAAATTCAGCCCAACACATTTGTAGATGACCTGGCATCACAATGTGAAAAGGTTTGGTGGGTGCATTTTCTAGATAAATTCATATGGCTCCTTTTCTAATTACCTTGAACTCAGGTCTTTCCTGTCTTTCCACCTCTAAGTTGGCCATCAGCCCTGGAGGGAGGGCTGAGGTTCAGGACAGTGGCGTTCATGGTCATTATCTATTTCCTAAATGCCTTAAGATCAGAGGATTTAGTTGAGCAGTGAAGTTAATTGTGGGAATTCACAGTCTGGCTTATTTCATCAAACAAAGCCCAGTCAGGCAGCTCTTGGTGCCCAAGTGCCAGTGCTTCTGAACCCTCTTGGAGATAAGAAGGTAATGAGATACTGTAGTTTGTTCATTGATTTATTGGTTTATTTATGTGATGCCGCTGGAGCGCATTCTCCTCTCAAAGGGATATGCTGCATGTCCTCAGTCTGGGGAACAGAGGGATTAGGCATGTGCTTGCAATTGCCAACCCACCTGAGGTCAGTCTTCAGCACTGCCCCTTCCTAGTGGTGGGAACTTGATTCAGGAAACCCACTTCCTTTTGCCCCAGGGTTCTTGCCCCTATGTTACAGACCCTGGTACTTGCCTGTGGGTTGGGATGGAGATCCAATGTGGTGGAACCAAAGAGTGTTCAGGAACCAGCCTGGTGTCTGTGAGTATGATGTAACCTAGGGGCTCTTTTGGCCAGTGGGGAAAATTTATGACTTGGGGTCTTACCAAAAACAGGCATTTAAGGAGTGTGGTGGTTTTAGCTTTTATTCTGGTCCAATAGCCCATGTTCTCTTTTCCTATGCTCACAGAAGGTCATGTAGACAGGATAGTGGTGAATCTTCAAGGGTGAGAATGGCAGGGGCAGCGATCTCAGTCAGAGGCTGTATAATAAGCCTGGGCAATTCAAAGGTCAGCTGCCCTTCTCAGAACCTGCAAGGTTGTTCTGATAGAGCTGTGGAAGGTGGTAGAGGCTGGGTCTGAGGTCCACTCTTTCTTTGTTTTTACTGAAATTATCAAGTGTGGATGTGGGTGTCAGGTTTGCTGTCTAGACCCACCGCACAAGCTGTGCGGAGTTTCTCTATCCAATGAAAGAAACAGAGCCAAGGGGCCAAGGGCCAAGGGGCAGAGCTAGAGACCGCTTTCAGAAGTTTGCTCCGCAGGCTGTGCAGTGAGGCAGTATTTCAGCAGGCTTGTAGAGGTTTGTTGAGAATAAAAGCCTGGTCTAATTGACTCTCCCTTAATTGTGACAGTCACTAGTCTGTCTGGTAAGTTCCCCCAGCGCCTCTTCGTTCCTGGGCACGGCACGTGTGTGAACACAGTGGAGCTGTGGGTGGGGTCTTTGGAGTATCTCTGGCTCAAGAGTGATCTGGAGAAGGGTTGGACTGCTTTGGAGCCAGATCTTCTGACTGCTGGTGAAACATTCCATAGTGTGTTCTCTTTCCTTAGTCACAGGATCAGCAACAGCCCAGAGAGATGTCTGTCAGCTACAGCCTACAGCTGAGTGTTCCCACAGATTCTCAGTTAACATGAAGCACAGCTTAAAACAACTCCTGATTGTTTTAAGAAAAGTGTCAACCAAGAGAATATATATATATGTATATGTATGTATGTGTGTATATATATATGTATATGTATGTGTGTATATATATATATGTATATATACACATATAAACTGGGTGTGGTATCAGGCACTGATAATTCCACCTATTCAGAAAACAAGCCGAGGGAGAAGGATGGTGGGTTGAAGTTCCAGCCTGGAAAGCATAGAAATTCCCATCTAAAATCAAGCATATAAATAATAGTTTACATCTTACTCTATCATAACTTCTTAACTCTGCCCTTGCAATGAGAGCAGTTATAAAACTATATAAACAAAATTTTTGCCTTCATTTCCATAAACTTTTAGCCATAGGCTACATTTGGCCAGCAGGCTTATTTTTACATTAGACACTAAAATCTGGATGCTATTTGTTACAGTATAATTAAACTCTTTCTGACGAATACACTGGTCAATTCACTTTCCTCTTTCAATTGAGACAAAGTTTGTATAGACCTTCTGCCTGCTGTCCATGGATTATCTTAAGTGTGTGTATTATGTAGCCTCACACTTCAGTCAAGACCCAGCAAGTCTCCACCATGACAGAAATGGCTGTCTTTACATTGATAGATAATTCCCATAGGCAGCCATTGTTGGTGGACTTCACACAAGTGGGCTTGTGCAAAACACACTACTTTGTTTATTCTCCATTTTATTATTATAAAGACTTACTAGTGTCAGACCAACCAGAAGTTTCACCCATGATGCTTGTTGCACAAATTCTGATTGTAATGAAAGAAACTCAGAGCCAGATAGTGGGGAAAGGCTGAACTATCAGAGAGAGGAAACACCACAGTCAAATCTCCCTCAGCTGTCTTCCAGCTTCCTCAGCCTTGCTCCTGGTCACTTCTAATTGCTGCTGTTTTCCTACACCTGCCTTAAATACCTTCTTACTCAACTGTATCCCATCCAGGTTAGGATTAAAGATGTGAACTATTCTATTTTGTAGTCAGCCTTGAGCTCAAAGAAACACAGAAAGATCACTGTCTCTGTAGTTATGGGACTAAAGGCATAGGTCACCACTCCAGGCTTTCCCTGTGCTGGGATTAAAAGTGTGTGCCATTGAAGCCTAACTGTTTGGCTTTGTGTCAAAGATCCAGTACTCCCTGATCTATGTCTGCCTAGTTTTTGACTGTGTTGATCTCTTGATATTGCAGATTTTATTAAATATGTAACATATTACTACAGATGCTGATTATTGTTCATAGGAATCCAGTTTGCTTACTGGGTTTAGATCTTGGGGATGGGCTTCTATAAGTGTTCATGTGAAACTTTGTGTGGATGTTGGATTTTATTTCTCTGGGTTAAAATGTACAAGTATGGTTGCAGGTTATAGGGTAGGTATAGATTACAGATTCCCAATGTAACTGGATTCTTTGCATATGAATAAGCAGTGTCTGAGGTCCGTCAACTGTAGACCCTCCCCAAATTTGTTGTTGTTAGTCTTTCCAACTAATCTATAGTAGATGTGAAATGGTATCTCATTGTAAGATGTGTGTGTGTTGTATGCATGTCTCTGTGTGTATGTGCGCATATAGTGTATGTCTGTGTATGTATGTATGTATGTGAGTATGTGTGTGTGTGTGTGTGTGTGTGTGTGTGTGTGTGTGTGTGTAGACTAGAGATTACTATCAAGCATCTCTTCCTCAGTTATTTGACATCTTATTTTTGAGGTACTTTGTCAGTGAACCTGGCTCCTATGGGTTTGCATAGCCAGGCTGGTCAGCAAACTCCAGGAATCTTTCTATCTCTGACTTTCCAAGGCTGGTGTCAGAACTATTAAGTATGCATGGCTGTTCTTGGCTTTTTATGTTGGTGCTGGGCAACTGAATTGAGGTCCTCACGATTACATTGCCATAGATACTGACTAAACCACCTTTGTCCCTATCCCTGTTAGAATTTTGAGAATGTAAGATTTTCTGTTTTGGTCTTTGATCTTTGTTGAATTAATTTTTATGGATATAAATTTTTGTTCAAGTTTCTTATTACAATGCCCTAGACAGTAAGGTTGAACATGCATGCCAAGGGCAGGCATCCTTACTTGACTCCAGTCTTAGAAGACAGCATTCCTTTGTTACTGTGCACTTGGGTCAGAAGTGGCTTTCTTGGCTGTCCTTTATCCCATCCTATCATGAGCAAATGTTGAATTTGCCTGCTATTTTTTGTTTTAATGGATCATATAGACTTTTCTTATATTTTTCTGTTAATATGCTGAATGTGATCAGTTGATTTTTAATATTAACCACACCTTTAATTTGGGGCTAAGAGTAACTTGATCACCATGCCTCACTTTTTATATATTTCAGGATCCCTATGTTTATGAAGGAGAACTGTCATTTTTCTTGTGCTGTTGTCTTAGGTTTAGGGAAAATGGCCAATACTCGGGATGAGTTCTGTAGTGTTTCCTCCCCTTCTGATGGCACAGTCTGTGCGGTTTGCTCTATGTCCCCAAATTTCTGATGGAATTTGTGACTGGAAACTTTGGGTCTGCTTTCTCAGGAGAAAGCCTGACAAATTATGAATTCAATTTCATCAATAAATATAAATCTGTTTATGTTTTATCTTTTGGTAGTTTTTAAAAGCTGCTTTCTAAAAAGCATATTTGTTGCACTAATTCTGGTTTTATTAAAAGAAACTCAGAGCCAGATATTGGGGAAAGGTTGAAATATCAAAGAGAAACACCACAGTCAAATTTCACCCAGCTGTCTTCCAGTTTCCTCAGCCTTGCTCCTCTTCACTTCTAATGCCTCATCTGTTTTTCTAAACCTGCCTTAAATACTCTTCTTGCCCAGATGTATCACCTTCAGGTTAAGATTAAAGGCATGAGCTACTACTATTTGGTAGTTAGGCATTGAACTCACAGAAACAAAGATCTCTGTCTCTGGAGTTATGGAATTAAAGGTATAGGTCACCACTCCAGGTACTTTCCCCTGCTGGGATTAAAGGTGTGAGTTACCACTCTCTGATTCTCCTGGATTGACTGTGGGTGGATCTCTTCTCTGATATTCCAGGCTGGTTTTATTAAATATATAACATATCACCACAGATATTCCCCTCAATTTGTCTGAATTGTTGAATTCATTGGCAGGTATTTGTAGGGCTCTTTTGTCCTTTCCATGATTGTAGGCTCTTTGGTAATAATCCTATTTGAAATCAGAATTCTTTTTTCTTCTTCTTCTTTTTTTCCTGATCAGGCTGACTAAAAGGTAATCAATATTTATAGCAGGTGCATTTGAGGAACAGTTTGTAATATTAAAAAAATTGCTCTTTCTATATGTTCAGTGTTGTGATTTTTAATTCAACATTTGTTTCAGCCAAATACTAGACATTTCCATGATCCTCCAAATTTCTTGTGTCTACTTGAAGCCACTTCCTGACACAGTTAACCAATATGCTCCTTTCTGTTCATATTGATTGGACTTTCTCGAGTCATATCCTATCTATGGTCTCCTGTGTCTGACTTCTTTAATAGCATTTTCATCCTTGTGTCTGTCCATTTTCTCTTTTTATTGCTCAGTGGTTCTCCCATGAGGAATATGGCACATTTACTTTAACCATTTGTCTGCAAATAAGCACTTCGGTTGTTTCTGGTTTAGACCTGTTAGGAATAATACTTCTTTAAATACTTGCTTAGAAGGCTTTATTTCTACAAATGCTTAAGTTCACTTGAGTAGATGTGAAGGAGTAGAATTGCTGGACTATATTGTAAATTAAAACTTACGTTTAACTTTTTATAGCCAGAACAGCAGTGCCATTTTATTTCATTTTAAAATTAACAAATAATTTCAGGGGACCAGTGATAGTGTTTTAACACATACCTCGTTCTTGTTCACCTTCCTCTGCCTCGCTCGTTCTCCCACCTCTCTTCTTCATTCAGTGTCACCTCACCTCTTCTGCTCTCGGGTTAAGTGGATTCTTTGGTCCCCTTCTCTCTCCACCCTCACAACTAAGATCTTTCTTGCCCTTTTATGGGGGTCTTGTTTCAGTTTAGGACTCACACCCACTCACATAGATAAAGACTAAAATCTAGCATTCACCTATGAGAGAAAGCAAGCAGTACGTGCGTTTCTGAGTCTGGACATTTCACCTAATACAACCATTTCTACTTCCATTTGGTTTTTGGACATGCTGTGATTTCATTGTCCTCTCTGGTGTGCGGCCATTTTCAGTCCCCACCATCAGCCCGTCAAGGCTCTGTCTTCTCCACTTCCACCTTCTCCGTATCCCTCTAGGCTTGTCATTGCCTCTCCTGCTGGGTAGTGAGATGCTCGATAACTGCATTTGCACATTGCCCAATTATACAGAACACGTTCATGGAGTTAACTGGCCATCTTTGTACCTTCTTGTGGGATGTATCTATCAGATTTATTGTTCCTTCTTCAGTCGGGTTATCGATATTCATATTGAGCTGCAAATATTTCTTATCTGGTATGATACAATTCCTTTATCTGGCTTATGATTTGCAAAATCTGTCTCCCAGTCTTCAGATTGTCCTTTTGGCTTTTATAATGGATTATTTAGAAGTGTAAAGGTTTTAATATAGTGTCAACAGACTAATTTAAAATGTCTTCTCTCTGACAGATTATGCTTTTGGTAACTTATATAGGGATTCTGCTTGTCACCCAAGGTCATACACACCATCAACTTTGCTGATGGTCAGAAGAGTCCTGGGCTTTCCTACTGTTACTTTTTAATTTCATTGATCCCTGCCCTTTCCCCTTACTTTGCTATTTCTTTTAGCTTATTAACACAGAAACTTAGATAATGGTGTTATACTTTTCATATTTATAATGAAGCTATAGACTTTCCCACTGCATCTATAGATTTTTTGTCTATTTTCTGTTTGAATTTATGTGACATTGCAGTATTTTTAAACATTTGTAATTTTTGTTTCGGATGTAATTCTTTTTTTTTTTTAATTAAAGAAATGAGCTCTTGAATGTTCAATTATTTGTGCTTTTGTGTGTGTCATATTTGGTGAATTAAAAACTGATGCTGTTTTCTTAGAAAATGAACTCTGAAAATATTCAGTATTTGTGGTGGGATATAGTGCATCCCTTTAATCCCAACACTCAACAGACAGAGGCAGATGGATTTCTGGAGTTTTAGTTTTAGTTTTGTTCAGAATAGCTGTTTTCTAGCCAGCCTGGTTTAAAATGATATCATGTCAAAAAAATGCAATTTTTGTAAATTTAAACAGTCTTAACTGCATATGGTCTACCTCTATGAATATACCATGTGTATATTTATGGTATATTCATACATTGAGAAAAATGTATCTTTTGCCATTGTTTGGTACAGTAACTTACACATTCCAGTCAGTAGCTTAGCGGTATTCAAATTCACTGTATCTACAACTGGATTTTGTTCTGTTAAGTACATCTGT
>PVIH01012109.1:29366-65304 GCA_004025045.1 Sigmodon hispidus
GCAGCATCACTGTGCAGCAGCATCTCTGTGCAGCAGCATTAATGTGCAGCAACATCACTGTGAAGCAGCATCACTGTGAAGCAGCATCTCTGTGCAACATTCCTCCTTAAATCTTTGCTAATATTCCTAGTTTTCACATTTACTTTCATTGCTTTTATACTTACTGTTATCACCATAGTCACAGCATCTATTAATGCCTTTTGATGCTCTCATTTTTTGCAGTGTCTCTGTGTTATTTCAACCTGTTTGTGTGCTATGACCTCATCTTGTAGGGAGCACTCTGTCACTTATGTTTCATATAATTATTAAGATATTTGTGCTGAAGACTGTCATTGACACAGTATTTTGTACTTGTACTGTCTACTTTAATCCTTCCTTGTTTTTCACTTCTTTTAAATGAATTTAATTTGTTTAGCATTTTATTTTAATTCACTTTCTAATTTTTAAGCCATTTCCTTTCAATATCTCCTTTAGAGATTAGAATTTATGTCCTCAACTTTGCCTGATTTTGCAGCCTATCCAGAGTTATTACTGTACAACTTGGAATAAACATAACAACCTGAGCATTTTAATTATTATTGCACTAAAGAATGGTCTCATTATGATGATTTCCCATGTAGATAAATATGTAAGTGTGATTGCATTTTGCATGTATTTGTCACCCTTCCCCATTACTTTTCCTTGTTTCTCCTCACACTGGCTTCCTTCTTTCCCTACAATTACCCCTTTATGTCTCTCTCTCTCTCTCTCTCTCTCTCTCTCTCTCTCTCTCTCTCACACACACACACACACACACACACACACACACACACACACACACTCAGCATAGACTAGAAAACAGGCAACAATCTTGGAAGAGTAGGTTGAAGGATTGGAATCACAGGACTGTAGATGTCTGCCATGAGATAGTGTCTTCTATATATTACAGACAAGTTATAATCATGAAATATCAACAGTCTGGTCACCTACACAAGACCTGAAGAAGGGCAACACTAGTTGACATCTCAATAGATTTCATAAGGCCACACCCTAGAGAAAGAGCTACAGGTGGCTAATGGCTTCGGAGAAAGAGAGAGTCAGTACTTAGGGCCCTGATGGGTTATCTAATTCCGAGTGGCCCGCCCTAAGCACATAGGAGTGCTATCAGACTCCACATGGCTCTGGATGCAGGTGGTGCAAATGGGAGCTAGGAGGGCAGCCATTGTTCTCTGCAGCCTCATGGTGTTGGTGCTTGGGGTTGGAAGGTCTTTTCCTGGTAGTTCACGTAAACCCCTATACTCTTCCTTGGCCCCTTCTGGTCCTATAGGTAGATTACAGATGACAAACAACAGATCAGTCACTGATCTCTTTAGTGCCTGAAGGATATTTTTCTTGCATATGAAATTCTGTGTTGTTTTTCTTTTGTTGTTGTTTTATCTGTCCTGGAGATCAAGTCTGGAATGTTACAGTAACAAGAAGAACTCTGACCTGAATTTAGCCCAGTTTCCTTCGGACTTTAAAGATAGATTCCACTAGCTGCTGACACTCACTGTTTCTAAACGCGAGTCAGTTGTCCATTACTGTGCCTACGTGCAAAGGCTCCTGTCCTCTGAATACTTTTTATGTTTGATTTTCAAAGTCTTTACTTGGAGTCCACAAAGCCCTGTTAATTAGGTTATTCTTTTTGTCAAATAAGGAAAGGAATCTCTGTCTCTTTCAAAGAGTATAGTTGCTTCAGTAGCTCGCCTCAGTTTTCAATTTCTGATGGAGTGTGCGTTAGACACTTTAATATTACTCATTGTTTGAGATGTTTTAATATATGTAATATATTTTTTCAATATGTTCTTCAGGTTGGATAAATATTTTAGATTGATCTCTCCTCAAGCTGAATCACCTCTTCCCCACTTTTTTTTCCATCTGCTACTAAAAAATTATTCAATGAATTTTTTTAAATCTTGGTTATTTACTATTGAGGTACAGAATTTAACTTGGTTCTTTGTAGTTTTAATTTTTCTATTGATATTTCATGTTTGTCTACTCCTATAACCCTCTTTTCCTTGAGTCTTTTGAAAATATTTTCAATAGCTTTTAAAAGCCCTTTTTATTTATTTTGAATTATCTCAAGATCTTTATTTATTGCCTGAAATCTCTTTTGATAGTGAGTCACATGTTTGTTTCTTGATATGTCTGGCAGTTTTTTTTTTTGTTATCTCACCGTTTAGGAGATATTTTAAATTCTGTCATCTTTGAAAAGCACTGATTTTTATCCTGCATTCATAGTTCTACAGAAATTAGTGGCTGATTGCTTTGAAACTGGGGAGGTTTATTTGTATCCATTAGGAATGAAAATCTGTTTTAATTTTGTTATTAACCTCAGTATAAAACCATAAGGCTGAGGCATAGTCTACACTTATCAAGAATTTCCCTTCAGGATTGCAAAGCCCAAGGAGTTTACCAAGCACTCTGACCTCATTGGGCTCCAGCTCCAGTCTCTGACGCCTCCATGATGGACAGTTTATGAAATGCCCCATGTCCTTTCAACCTCCCACACGCTCCTTCTTCCACACTCTGTGAACTTGGCCTACATATTCCCAGTGCAAAGGCTAAGGACTCAGTTTGTAAGCAGGTGCACACACATGTTCCATCTCATCACACCCTCTCTTCTGGGCTTTTCTTCCATGATTTACTATCACTTCGGCCTCTTGGAAATCTGTTTTTCAAACCAGCAAGTTCTGGCTGCTATGTGCAGTGCATTTCATGGAGTGGTTCCTGTGGAAAGCTATCTCAGGCAACACTCACTATAATTTTTCTTAAAGGCTAGGTTTTTTTTCACTCTTTACCTGCTTGTAGTTACTGTTTGGTACGTTCTACTAGCTATTATTTATAATATAGAAACATACAGTCTTTATATAAAGAAACAATGTTAATGTAAATAAAATGCTATTTTTTTATCCATCAGGGATAAAATAAGAACACTTTCCTTACCAGAAACGAAGCTACTACACAAACCACCGCTGTATCCCTCTGTGCGGCTGCATGAGGCTAGCAGGAGATATGTGTCCTGTACCATCTGTACTCTTTCTTCCTGGTATTGTAAGATGTTAGGACTGCACTGTCCCCTACTAGTATGTGAGATTCTACAGTAGGACCCCTTCCTCACTTTCAGTTATGTCCCCTGCAGATATATGGCACTAAGTGACTCAAATTCTGTTTCATTTCAGTGCTGATTTTTTAAATTTTAGTTTTTATTGTTTACATGTCTAGAGCCTTCTATGCTTTTATCCATTCATCCATCTGTCCATGCAGTTTGGATTGAAAGCCCTTTGTGCATAAAGCACAATTTGACATTGTTCAGACACAAATAAAATAAAGTCATCAACTCATGAAGTTTCCTTTGTAGTTGGAAGGAAAAGTGAATAAATAAGAAATTGCAGACAATTGCCAGCTTGTGATGAATATCAGCGAGAAGCTCTGTACTGAAGAACTCTTGAGGGCACCTGGATGTGCTCTTCTGCAGACAGCACATTACGGGGAGACATTGATGATGGCACCTGCCCTATAAGAGAGACTGAAGACTCCGCCAGAAGAAATACATGGGAGGCGGAGGGAGCAGCCAGAACAAAGTTCAGAGAAAGGTGTGAACCATAGAGAATATCTTGGCTTTTCTATGAGTGAAACGGAGCGATTGAAGGGCCTTCAGTAGAGGAAGAGTATCATGTAACTTCTATCTTAGACTCTAGGGGGCGTAGAGGAGGAGCCTGGAGAAAGCAGTACAGACTGTCATCAGGGCTTTCTCTAGGCCCCTCCTCTTCACCCCCTGGAGTCAAAGATAGAAGTTGGTGTTGGCGATGCCTGTAAGCTATGGATGCTGCTACCCCCACCTCCCCCGACTCCAACCTGCTGTCCTCACCTTGGTAGGGAAACAGCTGTGACTCTCCTGCTACACAGAAGAACATGTGTGTAGGGAAGGAAGAACCCTGACTAAAAGCTTAGAGTACAGTGATGGGTGATGGATTGGATTGGATGTGCATCTAGCCACATACCTAGTCCTGTAAGTCACCACAAATGTCACCTGGCTAATGTCTGTTCATGATTAACTAATTATAAGACTGCTATTTCTCTCCTTGAGCTGACAGCTGGTTTGTTTTACTGAAGGCAACATCTTTGGTAGAGTTCCCTTATCACATCAAAGAGTATCTTTCCCCCCAAATCAAAACGATAGCTTCAAGAACAAAGATGATTAAGAAACAACTATTAAATAAAAAGAATCAAGCCCAGTGCTTCATACTTGCTAAGTGTTTAATAAATGCTGCTTGAAATGAGACTTACTACTTTGTCTGATAATAAATATTCTACCAGTTTAATATATATTTCAAGCCCCTGGAAACTGTACCAGTAATCAGTTAAACAAATGCTAGCTTAGAATGAAACCCAAAGTAGAGACTCATGTGCATTCTCTTGATTTGTTAATTACTGAGGCGCTATTGCGAACCTGTCCAGATGCATACGTTAATGTGTTCTGCATGTGGGTCTGTTTCCAGCACCCCTCCCTCTGCCTCATCTGTCTTCATCCTTACACTCCTCCCCCTGTTTACTGAGCACTCGCCAAATGCAGTGGTCCCTATTCTGGTACTTTTTATTCAAAACCCTCTGTCAGCTTTCAGATGAAGAAGCTGAGTGAGAACTCAGCAAGAGAGGGCAAAGGAGAGGGAGACGTGTGTGTGTGTGTGTGTGTGTGTGTGTGTGTGTGTGAGAGAGAGAGAGAGAGAGAGAGAGAGAGAGAGAGAGAGAGATCATTTGAATTCTGCCTCAGCCTTAGACCTGTACGCTGGGAGATGTTAGGATTCAATACCTTGAACTATATTATTATTTGCTCTGTGTGTATATGTGTTTGTGCAAGGGCTGAGATCAAACGACAGCCTGGAAGAATCTCTTCTCTTCTCCTATTACGATCAGGGATTGAACTCAGGTTGCCAGACTTGGTTGCTGATGTCTTCACACACAGAGCTAGCTAGCTAGCCTAAACTGGAGGAGTTTATAAAGCCTCTCCATGACTTGGCTTACTGAACTACCAAACTGGAAAAAGACAAAGTATGGTATTAGGCTTTGATAAAGGACACTAGACAAGCTCACTTGGTGGTGACCAATTTCTTATGTCTGTCTCATGGTCATGGATGCCTTTTTACATAAGGAAACAGACCCTGAGAAGTCATCTGTCTTACCTAAGATGCCCATAGCAATACTCAGATTTTCAAACTTTCTCCTGAAAGAGAAAGGCAAGACATCTGGATGCTGAGACCCTCAGTTGTTGCTTTGTGGGTCAGAACAGCCTCAGGACCTATGTCATCTGTGTATACATTCTGGCTCTGTTATATTCTTCCTGTAGCAATCATGCAAATTAAGCTGTCTATGCCTCATCCTTTTTGCCTATAAAATGGGTTTGATGATGCTGCCTTTTACATGGGTCTGTGTGGGGGCTATGTGAATTGACATATGCACAGTACATAGTGCAGCATGTAGGACATAAGCAGCTTCCAATATGTGTCTTCTCTAACTACTTACTCTGGTTGTGACACTCAGTGCACACTGCAAAGTGGGGGTCTTCCCAGCAGCATCCTTTCAAGACTCCTCTTTCCTGTGTCCTTGGGCTCAGGACCTCCCTCGGCACGAGTCCATGCATTTCCTCTTTCATGTGATACTTTGGCTGCATCTCTGCTACAGTCTGCCTCACCCTCCCCAGTGCTCATCTTGGTTTCTGGTCTGCCATCTGCTGTCCCATTTCCAGCTCCTGTCAGGTCAGAGCTAGTGAGGCCTTTGTGGGTGCACAGGTAGTGTGTCATGTCCCCACACTGTTGTACATCTTGTTTCACAGATATTTTACTGTAATGCTTTGTGACCTTTTCCATTGAGTGAGGTAGTTGGAGAGGCACTCAGTAAGGGAAAATTGAGCTGTTTTATTCCTCCCCAAGGAGGCTCCTGTTTCCTTTCCACCATTCATTTGAAAGCTATCATTTTCTTGATTTTATAGCTGAAAAACACCATTGATTCACTGGGTGTTAGATGCTAAGAGTTCTCCTATTGACATGCCTATTGACAGTTCTCAGTATATTCTGCGTCTAATTATCACTCTTGGCTAAATGATACACCTTGTGGACTTGAGTGATGGAGTCGATAGCTCTCGCCACATTGTTCCAGCCGTGCCTATTGAGTCCCATGTCACAGCAATGTGATTTATGTGATCAGAAAGAAAATTTCTGTTTGTGTGCTGGGTAATTAAAGCAAGCTCGGAGTGACTGGTGACAAAAGTCAGGCCTGCCGATGTCATCCCCAAACGAGGAGAGATTGCTGCGGTAAGCAGCTACGACAGTGAGGGATCTCTGCTGGCATCTTCTGCTGTCTAATTTTCAAAGGTTCGATTTTCCTCACTACCTTGGCTAGGTTTCCTCCTGTCTGCTTTTCTACTGCCTCATGTTCAAAGCCTGTGTGTGTGTGTGTGTGTGTGTGTGTAGTTGTGTGTACGTGTTCAAGCTTCCATGCATATGCTATGCTAATGTCCCCAAGTTCTGCGCCCTAGACATGGCTCTAGGATCCACTTACTGTTTGGATTTCTATGGTGGAGGCAGTGTTCACAGGATTCAAAGTGACTGAAGCCCACACTTTGAAGCAAGGCTGGGTGACTTCCCTTTGGTGGCCCAACACCAAAGGTGATCTCAACACTAGAGAAGATGAGGTCAGAGGATTGCCTGCTCAAGGCCAGTCTAGAAAACATAGCAGTGAGAGACTAACTCTCAGAAAAAACAAACAAACCATCTAACAACAAACTTCTCTTTGCTGGTCTGTGCACATGGGAATGGTTTCTTTGAATGGCATTTTCTAGGAGGAATAGATGGTAGGCCTGGTCATCTGGTAATGATGGGAACATACAGGCAGCAGACGGGAGGCAGAGGGCAGATCCAGATTAAGGAAACCCCTCTGGTGCAAGACACCCTGCTCTGCCTTGACTAGTATCTGACAGGTGCTTGTCATGGATGCTTTACTCCAGAATACTAGGTCATGTCACCTCCCTCTTCAGTATGTGGAGGGGGAACATTTCTCAGAAGACCAGAATCAAGTGCCTCAACCTCCATGGCTTCAGAGTCTTCATCTACTAAGTGTCCAGGGCTCTTCTTTAGTTCATGGCTTTGGGAAATGGTTGGGGAATGAAATATGTTCTTGAATGGTCTCTTCTTAAAGGCCTCATGGACAACCATTACTTAAGATGTATTTCACATAGCTTGGTCATCTAAGATGCATAGCCCCTCAACTTCACATAAGACTCAAGGAAACATTGAGATTACAATTAGAGTTTGCCAGCTTATGATAGCTATGAGCAGGACATGGAAAATGGGCCAAAGAAGTGAACGCTTCCATGTACCTGAGTTAGACAAAGAATTTGGCCTGGTGGCTAAGAAAGGTTATGAATGAATTTGAACTCAGGTGTATATTGGTGGTTGGGGCTGTGTAGAGACATGATGATTCTGAGGCCTTATATAGAGAGAGTAACAAGAGATCAAGGATTCTAGAAACCACGCACTATTACAGAAACAGGTGCTTTGTATGACCTTTTCTTTTTACTGTCATTTCCTACTTAGTAAAACTTGGTGTAAGGCATTATTGTAGTACAAATATTTAGAATTGGCTAGAAGGGAAAAATTAAGTGTGTGTGTGTGTGTGTGTGTGTGTGTGTGTGTGTGTGTGTGAGAGAGAGAGAGAGAGAGAGAGAGAGAGAGAGAGATCTATTTTGACTTATGAATACCCAACTTATTGACGTTCACTTCACACTATAGAAGATCACACAGACTTTGGGCCTCTGGCTCCTATTTTCATAATTAGAATTTTTAAATACTAAAATTTTAAGATGGCTCTTTTCTCTCTGAGGGATACACTGGTATTTTTGAGTTGGCCATATTACTTTTTCTTAAATATCAAGTAAACCTTGAGATATTACATGGCCAAGTCTCATCTCGGCTTAAGCTTTATTGTTCATGTGTACTTAGATGTGGTTGGATCTTCAAACTGCTGATAGGCCTGGGTGAGAAGAATCTTCTCTGTACACAGAAGAATAACCCTGAGCACTCTGGAAGGACTGTGGGTTTTCTTCCTGAAGTCTGTAGCAATTAGTAAACATGTCTACATGAAGACTTTTCAGTACATAAGTGTCTCATTGACACAGTCCAGAGCAGCAGAGGATTCTGGGTGACTGATCAGAGTTAGGCTAATCACCTAGAGATTTTCCTTTGTCAAGTGAGTCTCACCTTAAAGGCACAGAGGTCCTCTAATTACATGAAGACTTTGGATCACCTGTAATCAGGGGATGTGGCTGGTATGCTCTGTGCTAGGATCTCCCCGCTAACTCCAGTCAGCTTGGAAAGTGGAGAAAGGAATCTACCTTGTGATTCTTAGGGTGCATAGCTCTTGCTATGAATGTGTGGCTTTCTGGCTTTATGTTCCTGACACAAAGAGACGACCCCTGCTGTTAGATGCACGACTCAGTGGATTTTAGGGCAATCCTAAAAAGGCTTGGAAAGGTGACTATAGCCTTTGTTTTCCCAAAATGCCTTCGGGCCTCTACCTGTTTTGAGTTTTGGGGTGTCTGTGAGAGTGAATGAACAGTACATTCTCACCTCTTAATGCATTGTGACTGTAGCCAGAGGCCAGTTCCTCGGCTGAATTTGCTCTAAGTCTCAGCCATTTGAGGGAGCATGTGGGATGGAGTAGACAGTAAACATATGGCCAGGGTTCACACAGGAAAGATGTGTTGTGGGGAGAAGAAGAAGCAGCCTTCTCCCTCTGGGATTGTCAGGAGAGATAGTGCCCTGCTAAGGAGTTCAGAGACATAGTCAATGAGACAGGGCCAGAGCCATGGCTGCCCCAGGCATGCCTGGTGAGCCATGGGACTGAATGGCCTACATCACAAGGCAGGCAGCAGCAAGGCGCCCGAAATTCAATACTTCCCCCCCAAGAAGCCAAGCTCCTTAAAATGGCAAATTATTATTTTTCTTCCTTTCTGTATTTGGGATTGTTTATGCATCTCAAATGAGCTGTAAAGGGAATTTTGGACATTCGACAAACTTCTGCCTTAAAGAGGCGGGTTGGAGAAAGGAACGCCGTCACATTAAATACCAGCTATTGTGCTTTTCATTCAGCCTGACGAAAAGCAGCCTAAAATGGCAGGGGATTAAATTGATGTAATGACAAGAACTCATATGGGAGACTGTGGGAATGGGGCAGAGTCATGCTCAGGCTTTGCTTTGATCTGCCTTCAGCAGAACACATAATATACCTACATTTTTGTTGATTTTAACAGGGGGCGTGCAAACAGAGGAATGTCATTTTTCCTATTTGAAATTAAATAGCTATTCATTTCAAGCCCTGGACATATTTCTGAGTAATGAGTTAAGTGCCGCTTTTGAGCATTTGGAACGTATTGTATTTCACAATAAGTGTGTGTGTGTGTGTGTGTGTGTGTGTGTGTGTGTGTGTGTATTTTGTTGTTGTTGTTGTTGTTCAATTGGGTTCCTGTGACAGAGACTCCCAGTATATGGGCATTTATTAATTATTCATTTGTTAAGGACATTCTTTTTTATTTAGAGGAAAACTTAGCTTTGTCTTGGTGAGTCTAGGCAATAATAACTACGGCTCCTAGGAAAATCAGCACCTTCTTCCTCCATCTTGGGTTTTGATGCTGCAGAGCTGTGGCGGAGGTGACCTATCTTCTGGAGACATAAAGACATGTTTTTCATCTGGAAAATGGCCTTCTGGGGCAGTTCCAGCTGGAAGACATCAGCAGAGATGTCCAAGAACTCGCTTGAGGAGGGTTCATCAAAAGCATCAGGGATCCTTTGCGACCCCTGTGAGCCTTGGAGAATTCCTGAAAGGCTGAACATGCTTACTGTGTTCTTGTGCTATATCAAGGCATGCTTTCACCAGCACAGTTAACATATGGTTCCAAGTGAGAGGAGGGTATGTGCTCAAACATTTTTCTTAATATTTTTTTTTTGCACACTAGAAAACCATCTTTATGTGGTTGTTCACAAAACTCTGGGGACTATTTTAAACTTGGTGAAGATTTATAATCATCTATTTAAATGTCTTTTGTGCTTATTGTGTGTGTGTGTGTGTGTGTGTGTGTGTCAGAATGCAAATTGTGGGAATCAGTTGACCCTTTCTACCATGCAGGGTCTGAGAACTGAACTCAGGTCCTCAGGCTAAGCAGGCACCCTTATATCAGCCCTGTTATTATTTGCCTCTAGGAAAATGTGACCCCCTCAGACCTTGTGCCAACACTTTCCTAAGTGTTAGTTGACTATGCTCTCCAAAAAGACCAGTGGGTTAGGATGTTCTTCTACTCTAAGCCTGCATTGCAGTTTGGTCTTCTCAGTTTCATTTATGTTCTTCCCAGTATCCACCTTCTCATGACCTCTGCTCTGGATGAGTCCCATCTGCTAAAATGTGGCTTGTCCTACTTCCCAAACTAAAGCCATGCCTGCAAAGCTTTATCTGATCAAGGATGTAATATCCATAGGGATTTTGTGAGAAATACCTATCACCGTGTTGTGTTATTTCCTTCTATTCCCTGCTGGAGACAGACTTCAGGATACTTTGTGATAGGAATTATAATAACAGCAATTCTAGAAAGCACTGATTTAGTCAGCTGTCACTCATTGCCTCATGTGTGTTGGTGAGTATGGAAAGTGTGAGGCTAACTGAAAATCTGACACAGATCCTGGCTTCAAGGAGCTTGCATTCTAGTGAGGAAAATATATTACCCAAGAGTTACTCATTCAAACATTTATTTTTACATGAGCATGTTGACTACGTGTATGTTACAAGGGGATGTGTTCATGGTCCTATGATGGATGTGAAGGGCTATTTGAATTATTAGGAGAGGTTATCAAAGGCTTCCTCCAGGATAGGACTTGCTGTATAATTCTCAAGGTATAATACAAAATGAAAACTCAGGTCCTCTGGTTTATAAATTGTTAAGCGTCTCCAGATGTAACAATAGGGTACTGAATCAAGGGCCACACCTTTGAGTTCTCACAAAATGCATTTTACCTGTGAAAAGGATATCTAAGTTATGGGGGGGAGGGGATAGAGTTGATGGGAATTTGTTCTTGGAAGAGGAACTGATAAGAACAGAAATCTGGGACAGGAGGGAGTTAGCCATGTTTAGAAGGTGGAGGAACGCTACTGGGTGCAGTACGAAGAGCAAGGGGTGTGTGACAAGAAGATCCAGGCCAGAAGAGACAGGAACAAGGAAGGTCATTCTGAGTCCTGGGAGTTTCAGGTCTTTATTCAATAAATAAACCTACAGCTACCGAGGTGTCTTATGCAGGGAGCTAACACAGTCATGTTTGGAGTTTATATGCTCACGTTTTTGTTTGCTTTCTATCCTTGTGATAAAACAGTTGGCCAAAAAAACAACTGCAAAGAGAAGGGGGTTTATTTGACTTCTAGGTCATAATCCATCACTGAGGGAAATCGAGAGGGATCTGAGGCTGAAACCACTAAGGGTGGTTGCTTCCTGGCTTTGTTCTTTGGCTCGTGTTCAGCTGGCTCTCTTAGCCTAAGGATGGTGCTGCCCATGGTGAACTGGACCTGACCACATCCATCATCAACAGAGAAAGCCTCTCACAGACATGTCTAGAGGCCAGTCGCACCTGGATAATTACTTAATTGAGGTTCCCTCTTCCCAGGAGACTTTAGGTTGCTTCATGATGACAGTCATGACTATGAGGTACAGGTCACCTATGGCCAGGTAGTGGGAGTGACAGTAGGTGGAGGAGCTCTGAGAACCGGTGCAGATTTGTTCCATAGTGGCAATGATGGAGGCAGGATTGACGGTGTGGAGATGTTGGGAGAAGACCCAGTTGGTGGGACTTGGTGGTGTTTGCGTTAAAGAAGTGATAGATGACAGCAATATCTCTGTTTCTGGCTGCCATATTCTGGCATTGCAGAAAGAGCCCCTTCATACACTGTGGTCTAGTAAGTGAGCGCTGGGTAGGACAGTCACATATACAAGGAACAGGAAGGGGACCAAGGCCTGGTGGGAATGGTTTCAGACAATTACAAATTAGATGCTAGGCATGTTCATTTTTAAATATCTTTGAAATGTCTAGGGGTGGATGCAAGAAAGTAGGGTACCCCTGGGACTCTGGGGAAAGGCCTTTGCAGGGTTGTGACAGCAAAGGCAGTGGGGGAACCCTACCAGGGTTACCTTGCTTAAAATTTGTGACTGTTCTGTAAGGAATATATCAGTTTTTCAGAAGAAAGTATGGTGGCTCAAAGGAGCCAATTAACCTTCAGTCCAGGGCCCATCTTTCTGGGTAACTGTTATAGCCCATTTCCTTCCTTCCTCTCTCTCTCTCTCTCTCCCTCTCTCTCCCTTTCTCTCTCTCTCTCTCTCTCTCTCTCTCTCTCTCTCTCTCTCTCTCTCTCTCTCTCTGTATACATGCCATAGTGTGGTATATGTGTCGAAGTCAGGATAATTTTCAATGTGGGTCCTCACCTTCTGCCATGTTTGAGACAGGTCTTCTTTTCTATTGCAGTGTGTGACAGGCTAGCTGACCTGAGTCCTCTGCCTCCCATTTCACATAGGAACACTGGGGTTACAGGTGCACACTACCACACCTGGCTTTGTGGGAATTGGTGGATCTGAACCTGAGTCCTCATGCCTGAGTGACAAACATTTTACCCACTGAACCATCTCCCTGGCCCAACACACTACTTTTCTAGTGGCTTCCTCACATTGTGGTACATGGATATTTGTACTGAGTTTCTCCTAAGGATCCCTTACTACATAATTCTATTTAAGACATTTAGTAGAAATGTCTTTGTGAGTAGGAGCTTTTCAGAAGAAATCGAAGGCCCCTTTATTTGAGGCGATGTAGATGGGTTGAATTGAGCCTCCCTCCCTTGGTATTTCCCCAATTATGTTCTCACCTTTATGGACAGGCAGCAGCCAGCTTCTACTGAAGCCTTGCTAGTGTAGAGCATACGAGTCAGCTGATGATAACTCAGGCTCCTCTGGTGGTGTTCTTGGGGTGTATTTGATCAGTTACCACATGGTAAGTACTGGCCCCATCCTCTGGAAGCTTCTGAGCTGATGCTGACTCAAAGTCCTCTGCATCATTCTCTCAGCCTAGGACTAAGAAAGCTGCACTGCAGACAGGTGTGCCTCCAACAGTCAGAAGTAACATGCAATAGTACATCTGCTTGCTTATACACCAAAGGAATCGGGTTCTAATTCAGACCTTTTACAAGGGAGAAAGCCGAGGGACCCTGGAACACAGTGATGCTCACTTCTGAGATGGAGCTTTATTTCTCATCTCTGACTTTCATCCCATCTCTGGGCTGCTACAAGCCCTCCAGATCCAGCCGTGGTATGGCACAGTCAGTTAAACCAAGTATAGCTGATTGTTTGCATTAATTTTTCTTCCTCTCTCCCCTAGTAAATCCTCTTATCACAAATGCAGACAGTGTGTTGAATGATGTGAATTAGACTTCATTAGCGTTGCCTTTGGATACGCCAAGTATTTAGTTTAGGCTTCTTGATATTTTCTCTTATGCCTGTCCTAGAAACACAGTATCCTATTGTCTTTGCTCTTAACATTGAAATGAAACATATTGTTTCTTTTTAGGATGCCATTAAAAGTCATTGATGACCTTTACAGGGACTAATAGTTTTCATGGAACTTTAATTGTGACTTTTTCCTTTTTTTTTTTTTTTTTTTTTCCTTTTTCTTTTTTAGACAGAGCAGCATCCATCTGCCTTCTGCATCTTTTGTATCAAGGAATCAATAAAAACAGCCGCCTTTTGTTGATGCTATAGGAGATTTTATGCCGATGACAAGGGATTTGATTTAATATTCTCTTTAAATAAGATCAACACTGCTGCAGTTATAAATGCTTCGAAAAACTGTCAAGCACATCAATGTGTCAAGAAACAGAAAGTTAGTAGCCTGCTATAAATGAGCATGCGCAATGGGTCTGTAGATATTTATGACTGTGTGTTAAAATATATATATTTAGAGATTTCTTTCTGCTCTTTTGGCCATGAGTAGGAAATGCAGAGAAGGGTGTTTCATTCCTGTTACCTTCTAAACAGCAAACTTTCTTTGCCAGTTAATGATTTTCCAGGGCAAAGCTGGATGTGGTGACTTGATAGAAACAGGTATTTATGATCTGTGATGCAATTCTTAGTGAGTATGGATTTACAGTTAAATGGTACAGCGGCAGCCCAGCTGGCAATTATTGACAGAGCCTCTGGAATCTATATTTTGTTTGTTCCCATTATTCACACACACTTTCTTTTATAGTCCGATTACCTGTGTCGGCTATGTTTCCTAGTTTATTTGAGAAGTGAGTTATTAGGCTTTGCAATTTGGGTACTAGCGTTCTGTATGGTCAGGGTACATGAGACACCATGTGCCTGTAGACAGTCTTCAATGACTAGTCATTTTAATTAAAGTCTTATATCTGACTATAGGGATGGTCCGTCTCTGTATAGGTCTGTTCTGGGGGAACATTAAGCCTAGGTAGTAGCAGAGCTGAATGGGAAGAAATGATTGGGATGATCACATACATACAGGCTGTGATAAGGCCAGAGTCCTGGGAACATTCAGGACTTTCTAGACATGAGCTACTGTGACTTTTTAATAGGCTAGGCTTGTCCAGGAGAGTACCTGATCAACACGTATGGCATCATGTTGACAACACAGAAGTCAGCAAGAGTCTATGGAAAGGTCTCAATGGAGATTTTTTTTCCTCTAAAGGCCAATAGAAGCATGCTGCTTCTAACTCTGGAACATACAAAAATAACATTCTCATCAGATTGTGTATATATGCAATTTCAATTCCCCATTGAAGATTCACGTGTAGAGGACAAAGCTGTATGAAGTCTGTGTTAGCTCCACTAGCTCGTAATGATGATAATCAAAATATGACCCATAGTTATTTATCCTACACAATCTCTGACTGGGCAAAATGCTGAATCTTCATTATACCAAACACCACCCTGAAAGTTGAAATGGGCAGAGCTGATCCAAATACTCCATTTGTCACCCTGGAAAGCATCCTTGGGAATTTACATTTCTGTTTCTGTTTGAATTCTGGGAGCTTTCCTTTAGTCTTAGGTCCACATGTGGAAGCCATCTAGAAATACCATTTGTGTAGGAGAACTGTGAGGAGCTTCCTTGTGCTGTACCCATGGCTCATAGATGCCAAGATACTGGCCTTCTCTTGGGTGGGTGTGGCTTTTACATGGAGCTCGAGTGACTCCCCCCAAACATGTATTAACCTTGCCCCCACTCCCTGTTACTTGGGAAATTTTTCATAGGCATGAGTCATTCCCTGGACCACACATCAGCTGCCATCTGCCCAAGGTTTTTGTCATTTTGCAGGGGATGAGTGTAAACTGAGAAAGCCTCTCTGCCTGTTTTCCTGGGTGGTATTTACGCCGATGGAATGTTTCTGTCTGGGATTTATTAGTTAATGATTTTCTTTTCAGTAAACATTTGTGGTATATTCAGTGTGTGCTCCTGAAGGGACAAACAGCTTGGCAGCCTTGTATTGGACTTTGTTATTGTTTCTCGTGTTCAGCAGCTGTATTCCCACTCAGCCTTTACCCACTCTCTCCTCTAGCCTCAGCACCACTGCCTGGAATGTTCGTGTTTTCACTCGAAGACAGAATCCCAGCTGAGTGCAGGCAGCTGGGTGACACCACCAGATCAAAACGCTTTGAATTCTGAAAATGATTCCCCTCTTGGTACTGAGCCCAGTGATGAAAGCAGAGGGGTTGTCACCGTGAAAACAGAGAAGTGTACACAGCACAGCCCTTCCAATTAGCACACTTAAGACTGGTGTTAAGAGTGACGGCAAGTGGGGTGTTATGGAGGGAAGTGTGGGTAATAGGGGTTTACATTTTCATGTTTCAGTTGTTTTTTTCCCCCTCCCATTTCAGTTTTAAGAAAATTGTTGCACATTACTGAAGCTCCTAAGTGCATTTTTAACATTGTTCTTTCTGTTTACAATAATATCTTTTAAAACAACAGAAGTCTCTCTCTCTCTTTCTTCCTCTGTCTCTGTCTGTCTCTGTCTGTCTGTCTGTCTGTCTGTCTGTCTGTCTCTCTCTCTCTCTCTCTCTCTCTCTCTCTCTCTCACACACACACACACACACACACACACACACACACACACACACACACTTTTTGTCTGTTGGTTTTCCTAAGTGGAGAGAAAACAGTTCATCAGTTATTCAAAGTTTCTCTACCTTAGGCTAGACCACTCTCCAGGTGACCCTTTAGCAGGCTACTACTGGACTGGGTTGAATTCAATACCTGAACAATGTCCTGATGTTCAACAGACTCAGACTTATAAATGAATTCTTTTTTCAAAATCCACACAGACATCCCAAGAGATTTAAGTCAGATGTTTACTAGGGATGTAAACCAACAGCAACATGTGAACATGTTGTACCAGGGTTATTTACACATGTGACCTATTCATTTGTAGGCTTTGGCATGTGAGGGGAAAGAAATTAGTGACCTGAGCCTCTGGTACCCAGCATTGGGGCTGGGATACTTGTGATGATGATAATTGTGGAAAATATTACCTCTTCATTAATATTTCCAGTTCTCATCTCCTTCTGCCTTAATGATGGAATTATACTTCCTGCCTGTCTTAAAGTTGCATATGCTCTGCTTTGTTAATTCAGTGGGGAAAAAAATGTCTGGATCATTTCTGGTTCAAAGATTTGAGACTCACTAAGCATAGCTTTTCTTCTGCTATGACAAACTCTAATGCATTGTATTGTTAAGACAAGCATTATAAAATATTGAAGAATCTGTTCCTTTAGATCTTTGAGCAGCTGTATTGACCAGAGCCATCTCCCCAACAGGTGACCTACATTGGTCATATACAGTTTAAAAGAAGGAAGCATTTCTTTTTGTTGTTTTGTCTTAAGCCACTGAAATTTAGGACTTGTAGTCTAGTAGGGCCTGGATTATTGTGGTTGTGGGCTAATTGCTATTATTTTCACCATCCAGATGAGGTGACTTGGGTGCCATGTGATGTCACAGGCCCAAGGTCAGAGCACTGATTCTAGCTGACCTGAGACTTAAACTCTGACTGGTTCAAAAGTGCTCAGTAAATGCTGAATGACTGATGTCAGATCATCGGGCACAGGGTATTTGTGTGGTGTCATCAGGAGTACCATATGGAATCATCTGGTTTGGTTAGTATCTGGCTGTGCCCCCTCCCCCTGGATAGTACTTGGCTGTGGCCCCTCCCCCTGGATAGTACCTGGCTGTGCCCCCTCCCCCTGGATAGTACCTGGCTGTGCCCCGCCCCCTGGATAGTGCCTGGCTATGCCCCCTCCCCTATATATTGAAATGTTGAAAACTGAACTTCCATCCAGGCAGTAGTGGCACATTGCTGTTGTTTGTTTTACTCTTAGCTCTTTGACTCTGTGGGGGGCCCACTATCCAGCTTCTAAATAAATATACATGGAGACTTACTATTACTTATAAATGCTCAGCCTTAGCTTGGCTTATTTCTAGTCAGCTTTCCTTAAATTATCCCATCTACCTTTTGCTTCTGGGATTTATCCTTTTCTTTCTTCTGTAGTCCTACTTTTGCTCTTACTCTGTGGTTGGCTGTGTGGCTGTGTGGCTGGCTGTGTGGCTGTGTGGTTGGCTGTGTGGCTGTGTGGTTGACTGTGTGGCTGGCTGTGTGGCTGGCTGTGTGGCTGTGTGGTTGGCTGTGTGGCTGGCTGTGTGGCTGTGTGGCTGGCTGTGTGGCTGGCTGTGTGGCTGTGTGGTTGACTGTGTGGCTGGCTGTGTGGCTGGCCTTGTGGCTGGTCCCTTCTTTTCTGGCTTCTTGATCTCTCTTACTCTTTCTTCCTTTCCTCTTCGATTTCTCCTATTCGTTCTCTTTATCTGCCAGCCCCACCCATCCTTTCTCCTGCCTCTCTATTGGCCTTTCAGTTCTTTATTAGGACCAATCAGGTGTTTTAAACAGGCAAAGTAGTACAGCTTCACAGAGTTAAACAAATGCAATATAAAAGAATACAATATATCTTTGCATTATTAAACAAATGCTCCACAACATAAATGTAACATATGCGTAACACATCTTAGAATAATATTCTACAACAGTGTATGTTTTTAACCCTGCACTTGAGAGGAAGAGGCAGTTGGATGTCTGAGTACGAAGCTATCCTGGTCTACCGAGTGAGTTCCAGGCAGCCAGAGCTTTACACAGAGAAACTCTGCCTTGAAAAACCAATAAGCAAACAAATAAATAAAAAGTCAAGTTCTTAGATCTGAGTGTGACAGTGGTACTAGTCATAGATGGACATAATAAAATCCTGCTAAAGAAGAGGGAGGAATGACTCTTTCTATGCATCTTTGTGTATGTGTACTTACATGTGTGCAGGTGTGTGTGTGTGTGTGTGTGTGTGTGTGTGACCAGAGGACAACTTCAAATGTCATTCTGCAAGGGCCATTGTCTCAGTGTTTGTATTGCTGTGAAGAGATGCCATGTCCATGGCAAATTCTTATAAAGGAAATTATTTAATTGGATGTCTTACAGTTTGAGAGCTTTACTTCATTATCCTCAAGGTGGGACATGTCAGCATACAGGCAGATATGATGCTGGAGCAGAATCTGAGAGTTAATATATCCTAATTTGCAGGCAACAGAAAGTGGTCTGTCTCATTGGGAATAGCTTGAGCATAGAAAACCTTAAAACTCCCGCCCCTCCAGCGACACAGTTTCTTCAACAAGGCAACACCTACTCCAACAAAGCAACACCTTCTAATAGTGCCATTCTCTGTAGCGTATGAGGACCAATTACATTCTAACTACCACAGCCATCTGTCTGGTTTTCATAGGCAGAGTTTCTCTCCAAGTCCTAGACCTGACTAAAAAGGCCAGGCTGGCTGGCTAGCAAATCTAGACATCTAGCTATCTCTGTTCACCCTGCATTGGGATTATAATTGCGTGCTACCATACATGCCTTTGATAAATTCCTTTTACATTGAACTATCAATGTGCAAATGTTTCAAACATCCTCCAGCAAACATCCCTTTGTGTTCAGTGGGTCATGATTCATCACATACTTAGACCATAAACTCAGAAGAGTATGTGATAGACAAAGGCAAGCTGTGAAAAAAAAAAAAGCTGTAGAAAGGGGCTTTCGAGGGAAAGGGTTGTGGGATCAGTCACCAGTGGGATAATGACAAGCTATCCCTTGGTGATTATCCTGTACCATCACCTGCTGTTGTAGACAGTAAGACACAATAACTATGTATGTACTGTAAATGTTTAGACTCAAAACAATAGTTTTTTTTTTTTTTCTTAGCAGCCCTTCCAGGTAAATAGTACCTTTTCAGATGAGGAAATTGAGTAACCATGTGAGGCTTAGATAGTCAGTTTCTAGAGGAATTAGATCTTCCCTAATCACAGAATTACAATTTACAGCTTGAAACAGTACTTGTTTCTCCAAAGGTGTCCATCCCGGCTTCATACCCCAGCCAAGTAACAATGAAGTGGAACCTTCAGTACTCACTCATAGGGATGGAAGTTTCCAGACTACTGGTCCAGCGTGCCTTGGAGATGCAATGCTGGAAGAGTGCAGACCTGTCATGGGATAAGAGAATGCCTGGCTTTCTTCTGGGGTGCCTCCAGGAGAGATCTTTTATAGACGCTGGCTGCCACACTGGTGACATCATGGCAGCTGGCATTGCGGGGCATGCTGAGATCCATTAGTGGGAGCTCAGCTCCCCTCCTGGGTGAAGTGGGGGCCATGTGAAAAGGTTAGTTTGGCTGTTCCAACTTCCTTAAACCCATGTTCCTGTGCCAGGTATTTTTATTTTCTATTTGCTGTTAGTTGAAACAAAGGGCTGTTTTGTTGGGTTTGTGTTTCCCTGTGGAAAAGATTACTTTAGGCACATTTTAGAAAATGCTTTTAAAAAGAATCTTGTGTGAGTTGAAAACAGAGGAAAGAAAGTAGATGTCGTCGTGGCTTTTCATTATAATAAAGACTGAAGTGAAAGCACTTGCAATACCTCCCTCCTCCCAGCCTACCAAACAAGCCTTTGTCTGCGGGAGGAGGGCTGTGCTAAAACAGCGGGGGCAGATATAAGCAACTGACACTCTTTGGGCCTTAGCACTGATAAGGTTCCTGCCCTTGCCATTCCCTGTGGTCCAAATGAATGTGGGCCTTGAAGAGCCAGTCCACTCCTGGTGATGGTGTAGGGAGAGTTCTGTGCAAACCCACTGGGAGAAGGTTTTGAGACTGTCACATGAGATTGGGAGTAGTAGAGCGAGTGAGCGAGCGAAAGGAGGCTCTATTCAGCAGTGAGATGTTTTTTGTTTGTGTGTTTTGGTGGAAATGCTTTAATTTTCAATTGTTCTCTTCTAGTGCCTATAAAGTCACCTTAAACTCTCAAGCTGTCAAAAGAGATACATAGAGAGATGTGACAATGGTGGAATCTAATATTCCCTGAAAAATGTCCTTCTCTGGTGGCTTTGGTGATGGCTGGTCATGTGATGTTAAGCTGGCCCTCTGGTGGTCAGAAGGAGTCACCTTTCCTCCATGTTGCTCCTGTATTTCTTGTCTCTTTGCTGTGACCTGTTTGACAGTGAGGTCCATCATGGCGGGGAATTCATGGGGACAGGAGTTTGAAGCAGCTGGTCTTGTAGTATCCAGAGTCAGGACAAGTCCATGAATTCTAGGCTTGCTTTTCCCTGTTTATTTCTGTCCAGTACCCCAGTCCATAAGATGGTGCTGCTCATAGTGGATAGGCCTTTCAACCTCTATTAACCTAAACCTAAACATGTCCAGAGGCTATCTTACTTTAGATATTTTCTCACACACAAGTCCAGAATCTAATGTTCAAGGTGATTCTAGTGTCCATTAAGTTGACAATAGAAATTACCCATCATAGCTTCTAAGACAAGCAAGGTCATGGAGGGTGACCCAAACTGCTAAATATGGTAAATAGTTTACATACGGGACTGTGGAATACTGGAAAGGCAGCAAGTCCTAATGTTCTGGAAGTTTAAAAACACACCAAAGACTTAGCAGGGAAAAAAAGACTATACAGAATCTTACCAGTGATAAGTTTTGATAACATTTGGTAACATCTTTACATATTAAAATAGTCATAGTTTGAATAAGTTAAATATAGCATATTTTAAAATTACTTTTACTCATTCTCCTTTACCCCCTTTTGTGTGAGTACTAGAAAAATGTAAATTATCTTCATGGATTGTATTTCTGTTAGACAGTGATGGTCTAGATCCAGGCAGCAGTGTATGGCTGTCTGCAGCCCTTTGGAAAGACATTTGAAGTGGGACACAGGCTTCTTCACTTGCTTGAGTGTTGTCCGGGCTGTAGCATTTTGTGCCACATGGCTGAAATGATTTGCTGTAACTGTGACTCTGGCTCACAAATCATAAAATACTTATCATGAGGATCTTTTCAGGAGTTTGCTAATCTCCAGTCTAAGGGATTCTGGATGGCTTGACAGATCTGAGAATGAGTTCAAGATGTCCTGAGATTTATTCCTGTAGGTACTGGAGAAAGAACCTAGGAATCCCCTGGAGTTTTGGAAGGGCTTCAGGTACACACACTTTTCTTTTTCCTTCTGCCTATTCTTGCTAAACAAAATGTAAATGTCAAGCCCCGGGGAAATGACACAGCATAATGAAAAACAGACTTCTCATTCAGAGGTCCCAGGTTTGGTTCCTAGCACTCAAGTTGGACAGCCAACAGGTGTCTGTAACTCCAGTTCCTGGCATCCTCTACTGGACTCCACTGGTACTGCACTCCACAGTATACATTTCTACAGCACACACACACACACACACACACACACACACACACACACACACACCCCAAAATAATGATACACACACACTCCAAAATGATGATGATGATAATGACAATTTTTTAAAGTGATAGATCTTCACTCCCTTGCTGCTGGGAACCTGGAAGGAGGGGGTGAAGGGGGACATGCTAACTCTGCATGGATGACATGCCCAGAACCTTCTAGTGTCCCATGAGCTCTGTGGAAGGACAGTGCTGCTGGTTGGTATGTTTCTTCCCAGTAGGAATGTAGGGTTATATGGGATAGCGTGGCCATGTGAAGGGAATTAAAGGTTCACCTGTGTCCTGAACAGCGGAAGTGTATTTTAATAATTGTTGATCCCATGGGTAGTTTTAGACCCAAGAACTACTACCCCTAAGGCCCTGGTGCAGCAAGGGGTCTGGACCTAACACCTTTCCCATTAGCTGGCCTGTTGGCAGATTAGTTTTGTTCTGGGTAAATGTAAGTACCAGTGATGATGAGACCGAGCAAGAAGAGACCAGAGGCCAGAGCGGATCTTAACTATGTGGAGACTCTTTCCTGATACACCCTGGGGACAGAGACTTCAGGAGTGGGACCAGAGATTTTGATGCGATGTCTTCTTTAAATGTCTTTTCAACCTTTTTCCACTAGTTCAATGCACCTTCTAAGTCCAGACCCTGCATCAGAATCTGGTTCCGCTTCCTTGGGAGTGATAACACATTGTCTGCCAGGACAGTGTGTGCATGTTACAGCAGATGGGGTCACACTATTTAGAATGAGTTACATAAACCAGGCTTGGGATTTTCCACCTGCACTAGCAGGCCTCCGCACATGGTGTATTTTTGCAGTGTTGGTTAGTTATTAACTGCAAAAAAAGGGAGAAATTCATTTAGAAGATGTGCCTATTTTTTATGAGGTAAGGATGCCAGGAGATGCATGGCATTTTAAAGTAAACAGATTCCTGGGAGAGGCTAAGCTTCCCACCCAGAAATGTGGCAAGGAATAAAAACATTTACACCAGCTTAATATGAATGGTTGGGGAAAATATCTATTGCACATTGAACATGATATATGAAACTATAACCCACTCTTGTGTAGTAAGCACAGAACCATTCACCTAATGGATTACTATTCGACTTGACATCATTCTGCATCTTTTCCATGTTCTCTTGCCAAGTACTGGAAACTGTCAGAGAAAACCCGCCAGATACATAGGCGCTCTTGGCCTGGGGGTTGCGAGCTCATAAGACTCTGGAAGGCAGAGGTTACCCCATGACCCCCATACTGCAAACTACAACGGAAATCAAGGGGTGACAGGCAACATAAACAGTGGCCGCGTGTGGAACGTCAAACCCAAGACAGATGGAGGTGGGGCTTGCTCTGTCTCCTGCTCTTTTTCATCTATAAAAGGAAGCCCATTTCCTATCTTCCAGGAGAAGATGAAGTGTCATGTGGCTTTCAGGGGCCACAGAAATACTTCTAGCTTTGTTCTAAGATAGAATTTGACCCCTTCAGAAGTGACTCCAGTGACTCTTGCTTGACCCCACAGTGATTTATCTGCTACATGTTAGATGGTAGACCTTGAAGGGATGTGGGAGACGTTACTGTAACTTTTTCATACACATGAAGGAATTAAAATGTCTGAACGTCAGCCTTCAAAGGGTTTATGGATTGCCTGATATTAAATGTTAGTTATCAGCAGCGGTGATGTTCGGAGCCCAAACATTTCCGCTTTTAGACAGGAGTGGTTTTGTTTTCTTGCCTGTGCAAATGAGCACACAAGTGCAAATGCATAACCAATTGGAAATGAGCTCTCACTCTCTTACGCTTACACTCTCCATGTGTGTGTGTGTGTTTTTTTTTTCAGATAGACTAATTAAAAACTGACCCTTATCCCTTCTTTTGATTTGATTTGCATATTGTCTAGATCAGTGTTCATGTTAAGAGCCCTTTTCAAGAGAAGACACCATTAATTGATTTTATGAGTCTCAATTTCTCAGTGTGTGAGGTCTCTCTCTAGTTTTTCTCTCCTCCTTCTCTCCTTCACTCCCTCTCTGATCCCTTCCCTTCTTCCCTCCTCCATGCCCACTCGCTTTCCCTCCCTCTCACCTCCTCCCTCTCCCTCCTTACAGTTTTTAGTGGTTTAAGACAGGCTCTTACCATGAAATCTAGACTGGTCTTAGACTCTGCATAGCTCAAACTGGCCCCAAGCTCCCAGCTTCCACCCTTCTGCCTCCACCTCCTGGGCACTGGGCTCACAGGTGTGTGCAATCATATCCAGATGAAACATTTCTTTTCAACTATCATCTTTAAGGTTTTATATTTCAGCTCACATCCACTGACATCTTAGTAAACAGTTTTATGTTGGGGAAGATTAACAACTTGGGAATTTTGAGAGTGAACTACTGCCCACGGCATTTGTGACATATTTAAATAAACCAGAGAGGCTAATCTTTGTAAATGCAAAAGAAATTCTTTTCAATATGAAATATATAGGTTTTGACATTTTATAATTTTTAAACTCTCAAGAATTTTATTCTGATGTTTCATCTGACATCCCAAAGTCTTTAATTTATGATCACTGAAGAACTCTTGGTTTGTGTTAATTCTATTTCATTTGTGTATTTTATATGTTTACTGGTCATATTTGAAAAATATCTCTTGTGAACAACACTGTATAATTTTGGCAGGAAATTACTTTTTTGTATTTCTGTGATGATCCCCTGAGATCATTTTTGCATAAATCTAGCCTTCTATTTTCAGATACAAATCTGTTGTACAGATGATTCTTCTCAGAAGAAAAGATGCATTTGTAGCTGAAAAATGTAAATTACTTTGCATGGAAAATACCTCTCTGAGCCCCCATTTTCCAAACGCGATGATTGCATGCGATGTGTTTTTGTGCATTTGTAGGAGTCTGCTTACCTTATGATTACAAAAATCTTGATTGTGGGGCAGGTAGAGTCTGGTGACATGATGGTGTATGTCACATGAATGAGTAAAGAGAGGTAGCAAGAGAGTGAGGGGATCTGAGATGTGGTGCTGAGACAGGGAGATGGAGCCTTGGACCACTGATGTGGGGGTATCCCCTTTGTTCTGGTGGTGGATTTTGCAGATGAATTCATACTTGGAGTTTATTAAATACCAGAGTTCATTTTTCTCTGTTTGCAGTTTCTCCTTCTTTGTGCTTTTGGAGAAGAACAATTCAAAGTTTTATTTGGCATCTGAGGAGGTGCTTTGTGGATCAGCACTCTCCTCCTTTGTTGAGTTTTATGAACTAGCTGGAGGAGGAGTGTGAGATTTCCTCCTCACTCTTCCTCTTCAGTATGGTGGTTAGCATTTGAGTGGCTTGGGCCTTGCTGTGAAACAAAGTTGAAATAAGAAAAAAAAAACAACAACAATGTATTCAGATTTGTGCCAGAGAAAGACTTGCGTTTGCGAACATTTACATCTGTTTTCAATAATTCCTCACATATGTTGCAGAATGTACGTTATCCATCTTGTTATCCAGGAAATAACATTTGTTGCAAACAGTTTGCCAATTCGTAATTTTATTGAATTTGTTTCTCATGCTGTGGCTTCATATGAGGTCTGAAAAGACGGTGATCTTTGGTGTCCCAGCTGTTGTAACATTCTGCAGTGGGCCCTTCATTCAGGGAGACGCTTGGATTCTTTAGACAGCTTGGGCTTTCTCATTGGTACAGTGGAAGCTGTATCGGTGTTGGTTGGGCACCTACTCTTGGGGAGCACAGGATTCTGCTCATGCACTCCTGCAATCCATTCCCACTGCTGGTGTTCACACTGCTGTCTTGGGAACTACGTGTTAAACAGTTCTCCTTGTGTGCTCTGTGTTACCTTCTTTGAAACCTGGCCCAGCTTTTCAAACCATTTTCCTGTTTGGTTTAAGAAGGTATAGTTTTTCAGGAAAAAAAAGAGTATGTTAGACTATTCCACATCACTTCTTGCTTGAAAATGAGTACATTCTCCTTCCCAGGGGAGCTGCGAAAGACTTTTATGGTGTCTAAATGTTATTATTTTGTACAGGTTTGTTAGTAGGTGAGAGGCAGGTTCCACTGGGTCTAGTTTTGCATTTGTCCACCAATGTTTTTCACATGTATGTATGTATGTATGTATGTGGTGCACATGTATATAGGTGTGTTTGCACTGAGAGGGTACATGTGAATGTGGGGGGAGATGCATATGGAGGCCTGATGTTAACATTAAGAATCTTCCTTGACTTCTCTCCACCTTATTTATTGAGATAGTGTCTCTCAATTGAAGCTACTGATATTGGCTGGTCCTCATGGTCAGCTTGTTTCAGGGATTCTCTGTCCCTGCCTTGAAAGTGTTTAGTTTATAAGCAGGCCACCATGCTTACATGGCATTTACGTGAGTTCTGGGGATCTGATGTCCAGTTCTTATGCTTGCTCAGCCATTGCTTTATCCCCTCAGCCATCTCTACAGCCTTATCCTATTTTCTTTAGCAGGCATTTTCTTCACTGAGGTTTCATTGCCTTTGCCAAAACCTGGGGGACCTGAAAGTTTGTTCCATCCAAATTATCTCTTAATGTTTCTAATGGTTTCTTATAACCACATGAATGTGATTGATCTTGGGCCCATTTGGAAGCTATTGAATTTCCTTAGAAAAGAAAATTGGCATTTTCCAAACCAGTCTTTGCTTTTGTGGCCTGGATGGTGCTCAGCTTATATATTTGGAAGACTAAAGATTAGTCCCCACCAAGGAGTTTTGTCAACCTGACCTTCTTCACTCTTATGATGCTGCATGCACAGCAGTAATCTCCACAAAGAACAGCAAATAAAGTGAAGAGATACGGCAGTGTGTGTTATTTTCACATCCTAAAGTAAATTCTCCAGCATTAAGGCTGACTGGGAATTTCCATCGTGTGGTTCCCATGTATGCAGCTCTGTTTCTTCCTTGTCCTCTGAGTATCCTTTTATTATCCATCTTTGAAAGAAGTATTTCTTGTAGTCATTTATGCAGTCAGACAGGTGAATGAGATATGGTATCTTGGAAACACAGGACAACCTTTCCAGTCCTGCACTTCAGCACCAAAGCTCACTTGAAGTTAGAGATTGAGTGTCATCTAGGGTTCTTTGGTCAGATGACTCTGAACCTGACTTTCTAAAGTTGGTCCAGGCTGTAAGCTCTCTTTGAAGATCATCAGAGGAAAGAATTCCTCAGGGTCTTCAGAGGCCTTGTCATGAGATATGGCTCAGAAGATGCCTGAGATTCTGAGGTTTCTATGGGATCATTTCTTTTAGCCTTTCATTCCTGGGTAGGAATACAGCTAAGATACTTCCATGACTGGTTATCACTGGATCCATTGTTGAGAACATGAAAAAATGGGAAGCATTTTGTGGCCCCAGTCAGACTACCAATCTGTAGATCAACATTACTTGGAAAAATGTACCTCACCCTTTGAAACAGTCATTTCCTTGTCTACACTCCCACTGGGGATGCTCTGGGTAAAATGGTCTAAGTGAGGTCTCAGGAGCCTTCTCTAAGGTGCATACCAGATAGACATCACCATGAGGTACTCTTTTGCTGGACTGGACCTGTCATCTCTTGCTGATCTTTGTGACTTGGGGATTTGAGTTCTGTCCTGAGGCACCTTCACTCTCTAGACTTTGATTATGATACCCCATGAACATCACCTAAACAAGATGAACAGATAGCACAAGTTTTCTGTGCCAATTTCACTTTGAAATATATTGTCAAATTGTTCTCTAAATGATTGGGACATCTAGAAGATTTTAAGATTTTGACATTTTAAGACAATTTTAAAATGTGCAAAATACCACCTTGAACCTAAAAATAGCACAGAAGTCATTGTGTAATATTTTATAATTTTAATAAGAAAAATATAGCTTTTCTGCAATGTTATAGGGTACCTAACTGACGCCAGAATAAGAATTGTGTCTTTTTTTTACTATGTGGCTGTGCATGTCACAACATGCATGTAGAGATCATAAGACAATATTATGGACTAAGCCCCCTCCTTGCACCCAGAATTGACCTCAGCTTGCAAGACATGCTTAGAGAGCACCTTTATCTGAAGAGCCATCTCTCCAACCTGAAAGAATTTTGTGCCTAAATTTTGAAGCCTGAAAGAAACCCTAGAAGCCATCTCATATTCTAAGACCTCTGAGATAATATAAATGGAGGATACAACTTCTTCATTGCTGCATTTGAAGCTGAGATCTCTCCATACCTGAGATTATTTGTATGGAGGATAGGGCAGCTCTTCTTTTTTGCTTAGATTAGTTTTCCAACTCAGTGGGCTAAAATTGGACAAATACATCCTTCCTCTGTCCCACAGACTCATACCAATCCAGCTCTTAATTCATTAATTCATCTCAAGGTCTTTCGAAGTTTTAACCATGACAGTTTTGAGTTAAAAGTCTTTCTTCTCATTGGTTCAAGAACACCCGATTTCATGACTGGATTAAGCATTGGTGAGGACTTTGGGGCCAAATCACTCTTTATCTGTGTGTCTATGGGACTAGAAATCACTTCTCTTCTTCCCATCCCCAATAATAGACTAGGCTTAGGAGAACAGGCTAGGTGGTACTCAGAGTGAAGAAACGAGACAAAAGAGTGGTGTAGTCACCAGTCTCAAGCAGTTTAACATGGGGTAGTATTGCAATAATGTTGGGCCAGGGGCTAGCTTGGCCAGCTAAACCCATGTAAATGCCAGATACTTTAATAGTATTTATTTATAATATATCATTTAAAAGATTAATATTTATTGACAGATATATAGACACTCACAACACAATTTTAATCTCAAAACACATTTTAGAGAGAAAACTGTCTCATGCTGGCTCTGATCCACTCCCCAGAATGCAAAACCAAAACAGGGACAAAACTCGGTGTTTTCTGGGTCTTAATCAATTTTAGCTACCCCCCATAGGGGTCCTAAACTCAAGAGTTACACATCTGGGCTTCCCTAAGTAACGCCTAGATGCCTAAATCCCATTACAGGGTAGCACAGGTTCCTCCAGGGTTCAGGAACTGAGAATGTGGCCTGTGTTCTGAGGAGCTGCCTCTATCTTCGTACACTAGCAATTCCAGCAGCCCCTTCCTCCCTCTTCATGAAGAGAAGCACAAGCTTGCAGAGGTGTGGTTCAAGGGTCTGTTGCTTCCCTGGAGAGGTTTCATTGTATTGCAGCTTTCTTGCATTGTACCCTCTCTTTTCCCTTACAGTCAAATCTAACAGCATCTATACTAGTTCAACATTCTAAAAAGTATAGTGCTTTCTAATAGATGTAATGAGAACTCATTTCAGGAGACAAAAGAGCCCTTCACAGACCTTTAATTCTTTCTGCATTTTTTTTTGTTTTTATTTATTTATTTTTATTTTATTTTACCAAATTGTCTATTTATATATATGGATTTCTCTTTGGAGCATTTTGATTGATAGTGACCTTCAGATGGTAACATCCTTTGCAATGTGAATATAGTTGAAATATCTCCAAATTGTTGAGCTCTTGGTTCTTTTGATTACCATGTCCTTGCTCAGTTTATCTCTTTGTTCTTTCCTATTACTGTAAGCAGTACAGTGAGAAACTGGTCAACATCTTTAACTCTATGCTTGGAAATCTCCTCAGCCAACCATCTGACTCCATTTTTGCAGATTATGGTTTTGTACTACTGGTATACCAAGCAGCTCATATATTTGGATATCCAAGATAATGTTTGTATCTTATCATATTTTGTCACCTCTACAAAGCCCCTTTTTCTTTTTTTTTCTTTTATTTGTATCCACAGTTAAATTTTATTTTTTTCTTCTTTATTTTGTATTTAACAAAAAAAAAGTAACATGAATTTAAAATGAGGAAAAGTTAACAATAACTATGAACAGGATAAGAATCATAAGCATGGCATATCAAGGGTGGTAATGCAAATAAGATTGCTACACATATATTTACTATGTGTTCATCTTTCCCTCTGAAATTTTTTTCCCATCCCTGTATATCCTCATTCAAGGTCCCTTCCCCCTCCCACCAAATCTTGACATTTCTCTTCTCTGCAACTCCCCATCCCCTCCCTGGGCAGGGAGCAGACAGTCCTATGGTCCCACTGACCCAATAATGCTTGGATCAGTCTCCACTCCTGGCCAAATCCAGTTTTGTCCAACCTCTCTCAAGAATGAGTCTGGTATTCCTATAGTTGGAGTGGGGTTCGAAGGATCAGTCCAGGGCAAAGCCCCTTTTTCTACATGAAGTGATAGTCACAAGTCCAAGGAATTGGGATGTGGGTGTTTGAGATGTGGTGTTATTCAGGCTCCCCCTCCCATAGGTCTCGAAAATTAAGAAGCTTCCTAAATAATGTAGTTATAGAAGAAACTAATTTAGGAGGCCAGAACCTGGATTTTAGTATATCTTAAGTTGCTAGTTGCATGCTTGAGAACAAGCCATTTTTTTAAACCTCAGATACATTAGCCATAAAATGAAAGTATAAACTGATTAATTTTTGGTGCTCTTTAGGATTTTCTGTTGTGGTTCTTTGGTTCCTGCCAGTCACTGCACTAAGTGCTTTTGTAGAAATGAGTTTCAGTTGTTAGTTATCCGTGGTGAACTGGCCAAAGTGATGTTATACTGGGTTCTAATTTTCCATTATTGTGGCCATTCTGGGCCTGGTAAATACCTCACAGCTCAAAGCAAAACCCCTATCAAGCATGGTTTCTCTAAAGTTGACAGCTGTAACAGTCTCTGGTAGAGATGTTCATAATCTGATGAGGAGGAACATCTAGAAACTACTGTGGTCAAAACTAATGCTTCGAAACTACTGTCTTACTGGATCTATGATATGATTATTTCATTTTTGAAGTACTTTGTGATGCATGCTGAGTCAGTTGCAATATAGATACTAATGTAATATCTAGCATTGCAAATACAGAGAAAATGAATTCTCTTAGGAAATAGAATTTAAGTTGATTTTCAATGATGATGAATATTTAATAGAGAAAAAATATCTGATTTTGTGTTTTGCTTTTCATGCTTCTGTTGGAACAATCAAAAGAAGAGCAATCACTTGAAAGTGAATACTGAAAGATTATTTCTTAACATCGAATTATGTTTTTGCCACTTTGAACTCTTGAATCCCAGTGGCAGGACCTAATTTATATAGGTCATTCATACAGAATCAAAGATTTGATGGATGAAAAATTCAAGGTTCTTATTATAATAGTTGAAGTTTTTAAGTTCAGAATCATCCAAATACTGTCTTGTTTGTGAAAACTAAGAAGGCATTTTGGTTTTTTTTCCTGGAGACCTTGAGAAAGGCCCTCAATTCAAATGGATATTTATTCATTTTCTATTCTAACTTCTTGCCTCCTTGCTGCTTAGAAGTTTTGCATGATGAAGAGTGAGATGCTATGTAATAGAAAGTCTAAGATCCATAGGTAGTTAGAGAAAGGAGAGAAAATCCATTGCTAATAGAGGACCCCAGTAGATAGGACAGTATCCCTTGATATAGCCTGTGGAAGTCCATCAGCACACGGGCTCCAAGTGGGCTCTCTCAGAATGCCTTTGTCATGGCTGTGGCTAGAGGAATACAATGGAGGGTATGCTGAAGGTTTTTTTTGGGGGGTGGTTGTTGAGCCAAGTAGAAGGGGAGAAATCCTCCAGGCCTATCTTTCACTTAGCTTTTTATTTTTAACAAATGAAAAATACGTCGAGCAGTTGTCATTTGTTAAAGTGTAGCAGAAAGAGCGAAACAGGCCAGTGGAGGCTTCATCAAGAACACTCATTCAGGATGATGAATGTGGCTAAACACACATTTGTTCGTAAAACTTGCAGAGTGGCTGAGCATCATTAAGCATGAGAAATAGGTGCAGCATGCTGAGAAGAGAGTGGGGCAAACAGATGTTGTGAATTTTCACAGGCATCCTTCATCCACCAGCCTATCATTAATATAGTTGAAGGTGATCCTTTCTTCTTATTTAATAAGCACAAACAAAGTGTGTGTTCTGAGATTCTGCTGAACACACTTTTTTCCCACGGATGTAAGACATGCAGAGATGGGGAACTGTGTAGACAGACCAACCCCCTGTGTGCTGCAATGTGGTGTTAGTCTTAGGACTGAAGTTAAAGCTGGTACCTCTCCTATTTTTCTTTCCACTTATTCTGTAGTGGTCTTAAACTGCTACATTATTTCTCCCCAGCTGATTATCTGTAGTGGCCACAGGACAAAACCTTTATTTCTTTTGACCTCACATTTAAATTCTGCTCCTTAGAGGCACATTTAACATCTGTGATCTGGCTACCTTCCAGCTCTACCTCCTAAGTTGCACCAACTTTCATAATATCACAGTTCAATTTGTCTCTTGACATGAGGTACCTACACACTTCTATTTTCATATTGGAAAAGTGGCATAATGTCTACCTGTGTCATCCAGGTCTACTTTTCCTTCCTTCTCCGTTTTTACTTCCTAGGCCCTTTGAAAAAGCATATGCCATGGCTCCCAGAGACTTACAGCCTCACGTTCCTCTTGGAAGAATCCAGACTTCTGATCTTAGTACTGCAATCCCTTGTTCCCTGCCAAGGAGTCGTGATACCTGTCTTGTGTGATTTGTTTTAGTTACTGTTCTATTGTGGTGAAGAGACAGCATGACCACAGCAACGTATAAGGAAAAGTATTTAATTGGGGCTGGCTTATAGCTACAGAAGGTTAGTCTATTGTCGTCATGGCAGGAAGTGGTGACACACAGACAGGCCTGGTGCTGATCCACAGACAGCAGGCAAAGAGAGAGAAACTGGGCCTGGCAAGGGCTTTGGAAGCATCAAAGCCCACCCCTAGATTCCTCCAAAGAAGCTACATTTACTCCAACAAGGCTACACCTCCTACTCCTTCTAATTCTTCTCAAATGTTTAACCAACTGGAGTCTGAATACTCAAATACATAAGCCCATGGGCTCCATTCTGGTTCAAACCTCCACATTCCAAACCCTGGCCCCCATAGACTTGTAGCTATATCATAATATAAAATGCACTGAGTTCAACTTCAAAAGTCCTCACAGTTTTTAATAGTCTCAAGAACTGTTTAAAAATCCAAAGTCTCTTCTGTGACTCAAGGCAATCTCTCAACTTTAACCCTCCTGTAAATTAAAAATAAAAATGCACATCACGTACTTCCAACATACAATGATACAGGATATCTATTGCTAGTCTAAAAGAGAGGAAAAGGAACATACTGAGAAAATATTGGACCAGAGAAAAAGCTGAAAACCAGCATGTGAAACTCCTGTATCTCCATATCTGATGTCCAGGTGACTGGATATCACTTCTAATCTCTCATTCCTTCCAGCATTATTGACTAGAGCAGACTTCTCACTCTCTCTCTCAGGCTGTTTCCACTCCTTGCTAACTGTTCTCCTCAGCAGGTGTCCCACAGCTCCGGCATCTTGGATTCTCCAATAGAACCGAAGCTTCACCTTCACAGCTTTAGCCTCGTGACTAAACATAAGTAAGAAATATGGGTTAACTTGAAAGTATAAGAGTTAGATAGTAATATGCCTGAACCATAGGCCTAGCAGCTTGTTAACCAAGTGTATTCACAACATACAGAAAGGCATTCTGTATCACTCAGCAATCACTAATAACCAACTGATGCAGTCAATACTAGGCTGCCTTGAAAACTCCTCTGCTAACTAATACCATTAATCCAAACTCTTCAAATAAGCCTCTGGCAAAATTTTTGTGACAAGGACAAATGGCCCCCACATTCTTTGCCAAAATATTACAAAAATAGTTTCTAGGCCAGATACTAACATTCTTCTCTTTAAAACTTCCTAAGCAGGGCTCCTATCAGTACCACTGTCTTCCTTGCTTCTACTAAGGTGGCTTAGTAAACCCTGCTTAAAGCATTCAACCAGTCCTGGTACCAATTCCTGTCTTAGTTACTCTTCTATTGTTGTGAAGAGATACTAGGACCAAGGCAACTTATAAAGGAAAGTATTTAGTTAAGGGCTTGCTTACCATTTCAGAGAGTTACTTCATTATCGCCCTGGCCAGGAACATGGTGCCACATAGGAAGGCATAGATAAGTAGCTGAGAGCTTTACACTCTGGTCCAGAGGGAACAGGCAGAGAGAGAGAGAGAGAGAGAGAGAGGAGAGAGAGAGAGAGACCCCCAGTGACACACCTCTTCCATTGAAGCCACGCCTCTTCTAACCAGACCACACTTCCTACTCCTTCCAGCCCTTCTCAAATGAGCATTTAAATATATAGATATATAAGCCTGTGGGGACCATTCTCACTCAAATCACCAAAAATCCTGATTCTCCAATCTCACCTAAAGATACTGTCTGTCTAGGGTACAAATGAAAGTATTTTGTACAATTCTGAAACGAACTGTACATGATGTTGAGCTGTGATGAACTGAACAGAGCAGTAATATTTTTTGTAGAGTTTTGCACAGACATTGTCACTCTCTACTTGTTCTGATGGCTTTGCCCCGAGCTTCACCAATAGTTCCAGAGACATTGAATCTATTTAGCCTTGTCTTGCTCATTGTGTGTGTGTGTGTGTGTGTGTGTGTGTGTGTGTGTGTGTGTGTGTGTGTGTGAAAATATCTATTTACTCATTTCCAGACTAGGGGAGGTTACAAGAAGAAATGAAACAAAAAAGTGGTCTCTAGTGTAGAAATTGCAACAAGATATTGTATCATCTTGATATTATTGAACTGTTAAAAACAAACTAACACTGACTTTTGTAGTTGCTCCTTTTTTCATACCCATCTGCATTATGAAGACCACGAATATCTAGGGAGACAGTGCTCTAGTACTTACAGGCTCTGGGGACTTGCTTTGAGAGTCCCCTTTGTAGAGCTGGTAATGCTGGCTTCTGAGGCTTCTCAGCATTGTGACTTTTCACACTTATGTAGTAGCACGGTGGGTCCAGTAGGGTTGTTCTCTGGTTTAGGCAGTACTGGGACTCAACCTATGGTATCATGCCTAATAGGCAAGTGTTCTACCACTGACCTACTGCCTGACAACTACAGAATAAATGCACCTTAATCATTTCTTGTGAGATCCCTAACTATGAAATGCAGTCACAATGTTCCTGGAAGCTTGGAATAGTTTTAAATTTCCTACAGTTTATTTTTGATGTAAACATAACTTAAAGTTTGGAATGTTGTTTTGTCTGCTTGAACCTTTGTGCTCAGAAAGAACATGTACAGTTACTTAAGTTAATCTTGTAAGCCCTTGTCATAGATTATGGCTGCTGTTTGCAATTGCTCAAATTTTAAGAACCTGTTGTTCCTTCTGACTTTTTTACTAAATACACAGGGAGTCAGAATGTATCTGTGGAGTCTTTGGGTGGTATATCTCTTTTAGTCTTTTAATTCACTGCACAACAGAGACTTACATATGAGTGAGGCTGTGCAGGAATTTATGTCCTATACCAGTGACTCCAGTTCAGCACTCTTGAGCCGCAGGCATCTGCACACCTGTGTGTCATGTGACCAAGAGAGGCAATTGTGCTGCTTTTTGGTACCCTGAGTGGGCTAAGCAAAAATATAGTGAATTGCATGTACATCTCTTTCAGTTTCTCTGGAGTAATGAGGATTTGTTTATTTCAGATTTCACCATGGCCTCCATGCCTTGGTCTTCCCAGCCAGGCCAAGTCTAGCCTCAGTGATTATAGAGCAACTAGCCCTGGCCTGACAGGCTCAGGGTCATATCACCTCTGGTGCCATTGTTTGGTAGATGGAGATGATAGTGACAAACTTAAATAGCTTTTTAACATGGGGTTCAATTTAAAATTAGCCTGCTTACCTAGAATTCTCAAAACTCTGGATTCAATCCCTCCTCTGCCATCACGACAATCATCATCAGACCTCCACCATAACCTCCACCACCATAACCTCCACCACCATAACCTCCACCATCATAGCCTCCATCACCATAACCTCCACCACCATAACCTCCACCAAAATAACCTCCACCACCATAACATCCACCACCATGACCTCCACCACCATAACCTTCACCACCATAACTCCACCACCATGACCTCTATCACCATAACCTC